>JBBPOR010000154.1:0-33915 GCA_038091555.1 Leccinum sublutescens | reverse complement strand
TGATCTAGTGGGCACACGTCTCGAGCCTGTTCAAAATGTTTGATGGCATCTTCGAGAGACTGTCTCTCCTCCAATTCACGATAGCGGATGAGGGCATGATGTCCTATATCAACCAACCCCGCTAGGCGGCACGTCATGTCAGATTCTGGAAGCTATCGACAGATAAGTAAGTGGATGTTGAGTATAACCATACTAGTAAGCGGCTCACTTTTGACTCGGCTGGCTCGTTCTGATTAAAAACCCGCCTTTCGATCTCGATCTCAAAAGATAAGCGTGATGAAGGGTCCCCGCGATTTTGCTCCACGAGTTTGATAACTAGATAATAATATTTATCTACACAGGAAGATATGACTTGTGATATGACTCACGTTGACGCTCATCATCGCGGTTGAGTAACTCCCCGACAGAAATTTCGAACTGGGCAAGAACCTCACCGTGCCCCAGCGTTGATCCCAACTCTAATGATGCAAGCAGGGTGAACTTGAATATTCTCGATGACAGATCTAAGGACCTAAGGAAATCGTCTGATGAACTGAAGCAAGCGACACAAACAATGAAATACTTACAGAACCAGCTCGTCGTCCCATTCAAGTACATCATCGCCAACCGATGGGGATTTATTCGCCGTTCGTTGGGTCACGTTTCCGCCATTCACCGACACGTAGAATCCTACAGGAATATGCCGAAGTCTTGTAATCACATCTGTTGCACGAACACCTGTTCGGGATATAAACACTGGAGGAAACTCGAGTTCCGATCAACGAACTTACGAGTGATTAGGATATGTTCGCTTTTGTTTGAGCCCATGGACTTGAAGGGTTGCCTTTCCGGATCTGACGCGGACGGGTCATGCGACCACTCTTGCTCCTCAGAACGACGCCGTGACTGCACCTGGGTAGAAGTTGAGTCACCTATTCACAAGTATGAATTAGACTAGGCAATGGAGGCGAACAGTAAAAAAAATTACTCAGATTCATCAATAAAAAAGGAGGAAGTTACGCGGCGAACGTTAACGTTCAAATTCCAACGTTTCAACTCTCAAGTGGCCACACAGCCTTTGCACACAGCAACGCAAAGCTTTCGGAGTCACCATCCGTTTTGGTGCCCTCAGTTACCTCGGGATCTTCCGATCACCAAACGGAACGTTGGGTTTCGAGACTATGGCAAAGCCACCTCAATCACGCAAGTACTGGCGGGTTTCAGCATGGCAGGTAGTATGATATGACCACAAGCAAGTCGCAGAAGTCGCAGGTGATCACAACCCAGCCGGGTCGCCGCCAATCAGAGGAATGTGAGGATTGGTTGTACATGTAACATGGTCGGCTACCGTTGGCAACCAGCTAATCGTAAGCACTTGCTACTAGCTGACCGTCCCCAATCGATTGGCATTCGTAAAGTACCGATCTGAGTTAAGATGCAAATCTCCTCCAAAATGCCTGTTGCGCATGATTATTCCGACCGATAAAATGCTGAGCGTAGATCTGTGACCCTGTCAAGTGAAACGCAGCGATATTGACGGCTGCTGGATAGATCGAGGATCTATCACACTAACTAAGACGAGCGACCTCTCCGGACTACTACTGAGACTGCAGGAATCGCGAGAATGGTGCTTGTGCCCTTCAATCGAGGCAGAAAGCTCAAGCTCAGGCTTGCGACACAGTATCCCGGAACCCGGTCCGTGTTCAACATTCGAATGTAACTCCGATTCGATGTCAGTCGGAGCTCCTAATTCTCGTGCTTCCGCTCCATGATGTTCCTGCTCGATGCCCTTGCATACCTCCAGCAGACGAACGACATCGTCATAATGGGGTTGTATGGAATGGAACCATATACACTGGAAAGCGAAAAGCTGACATTCGGGCCGCGTTAGGGCCGTGTATGCGCCTATCGAGCTCCGAGGAGACAGCAGAAGTGATGATGGGAACACTATCTGGTTGTCCTTCTATGTCATTACCCGAAAATCACGCCAATGTTGCTCACCCTTTCCCCTGCAGATTCAAGAGCTTGACTCTTGTCTGTCGAAGACGTCAGCCTCCCCCGGCGAGAAATACTCCTCTAATTATGATGTGATGCAGGACGAGTAAATGAAGAAACAATATTCGATGGTTCAGCAACCTCCGAAACACGAAATTCGGTCAGGAAGACGTCCACCTTGCGGTGAAGATTTTGTGTCAACATGATGAACATGATATCAGTGAACAGAAGGAGACCGATGGCAAGGTTGTATTTTTTTTTTTTTCCATTCAGCGAGTGAGACAACCATGTATAACGCCAGAGGACTGGCGACCAGGGATCAGCTTCCAGGAGGTAGAGATCCGAGGAGGTAGAGAATGCAACAAAGTGACCCCGCGGTCGATGAAACTAAATGCATTGCCAGGCAAGGCAACAATCAGTCCCACCAAATTCAGAGGGAGGCATTTGATCTCAGGTATGCCAATAGGCATTGTGATAGATGTATCAGCGACATACGCCATGGAAGGACGCTGTTGGAAACCACAGCGGGATAGATCACATGCTGCCGAATTAGCCAGCTTAGCCAAGCCGCATACTTGTGTTCGTGAGGACAGTAATTCCCTCTCAAGCAACGAAGGGGGAAGAACTTGGCGATATTTCAGTGAGATAATGTCCGCCAACTGCAAAGATATCCGAGGGATATGGCACATCATTACAGGAAGATCTTTTCATGCGACACCAGGTGAGTACTGATTCACTCCAGCGCGAGATAGGTTAATGCTTCGTCCGGTTGTGACGCAGCAGCTAAGCAATGACCGACCATGTGAAGAGGATTATAGTGGATAGCGCGTCTCTTCATTTTGCCGGTGCGGCGTTTTCTTCAAGTTCGCGACTCGTGGGGAATTGCGGATACCACGAGACGGGGACCTGCCTCGGTAGCGTTTTAGCGAAGGAAGTTGTGGGAATGGTGACGGCTCGAGAGGTTCAATCCAGCCTATTGAACCTCAGATGAGATGCACAAGGGAAACTACATTTGGACAGAGATTGGCGGCACGAGTCTTAAAGGTCCTCGGATCATAGACCAACCCTGTTGACTGATTGGGCTTTTGCAAGGCTCCTAGCACTAATCACGCGCACGGATCCCGTACTGTAGTAGGCAAGTTGACTCCGGTTCCTCCAATGATCCGACCGACTCCACCTACATGGGGCCTCGGACGTAGCAAACCGGGATAGAGAAATGCCACTGGGGGTAAGAACGTTAACAGTGCACCGGGATCATACCTGGAATGTTATCATCCGGTAATGCAGTGCAGGTTCTCTGTCACTCTGGCTTTAATTACATCGCTCGGCGCTGTCCTCGATCCGCTAAACGCATTAAGCTAAGTAAGTATGGAAAGCTTTTGTCTTCAACCTGCCGAATTGCGCACTCTGGATTGCGAGTAACCGAGCGGCATTGTCGGCCGACAGAACAGGAACACTCTGAAACGTAACTGATGGCCCTTCCCGATAGGCTGATCCGACCCGTATTTCTGCCTTTAGTAGCTCAAACTCCCGTGCAAACCCAACTCACTATGTACTGCTTTACTCTCCCTTGGTCGTGTGATGTTTGTCTGTCACGCCGGAAAGTTTCAGCAAATTCAGACCGACACGCTTTTGAGCGCTTGTGACCTTGCTCGGTTGCTCTAGACCGAATGATAGCCGTCTGTCTGTCACTGCATTACGATATTTTTGTTGTCCGACGGCGTACGTACCGGCACAGCGCCGCCGGGAAAGGACCTACCACAATGTATCAAGTGACGTTAGACTTCCAACTGCTGGCCAAGGAGATCAGCGACCCTGATTCAAATGATTCCCACCACTTTCTTAAATTCCGATCATGGAGATGCTCGCTAAAGCCCCTTCCCCCCTTCTTTTCGCATTACGTCTCCTTCCCTGCACCTTCAGACGTGACTGACCCGGTACTTTCCTCTCTCTCTTGCACGCTCATCTGACGTTTGAATCGACACATCATGACGGTGGACAACACAGAGCGCAGTCCGCTCCTCGCGAAACCCAAGGAAAGCAAAGACGGCGCGCCTGAATGCCACGAGATCTCATGTTCAACACGCCTCAGTATTCTCGCCGCGTTGTGGGCGGGGACCTTTCTTTGTGTGAGTTCTCTCCACTACGCTCAATTTTGTCGTCGCTGACGGATGGTTCCTAGAACTTGAATTGTGCGTCGTAATGTTTCATGGGATGTTGTCTATGATCATTCAGAGCTTGAATCAGTGACGATGGTTGCCACACGTACGTTGCTTGACTGTGCTTGGAACACGATTATTTCTAACCACTGCCATTCTCAGTTTTACCCTCGATCACATCAGAGTTCAAGGGGTCCAATCAAGCTAGTTGGGTCGGTACCTCGTGCGTCTACGTTCTGCATCCTTTTACACCAAGAGTATGCATCCACGTATCACTTCAGGTACCTACTTTCTACCTGCACATTCACTCCCCTCTACGGACGGCTTTGTACTATCCTCGGCCGACGTGCTGCTTGTCAAACCGCTCTTTTGGCGACCATTCTCGGCACGGTTCTCTGTGGGATATCAGGTGGCATGGTCGATTTGACTGTCGCGCGGTTCGTACGTACACACTATCTCACCCCTTTTGCGCCAAGACCGCTGATACGTAAGATTCAATATGCACCCCCTGTAGATAGCCGGTATGGGCGGGGGCGCAGTTCAGCTGATTGCCATGTAAGACAGTCCATTCTTTGTTCATCCTCTGCGGAAGTGCTTATCCGAACGCCTCAGGATCGTCACATCGGACATGTACAGCATCCGGGTATGTTCACAGGTCGTTGTACCCTATCAGCGCGATGGATGTTCAATGTTTGTGCCTTAGGATCGCGGATTACTTCAAGCGTTTAACAGCATCTTTCAAGGTGTAAGTTCGCCCTGACATACCTGAATACGTATCTGATGACTACAATACACAGCTTGGATTGGGTCTCGGTGGGCCCATTGGTGGACTTTTGAGTGATCTGTACGTAACTCTTTGCCATGCTAAACCGTATGGGTACAGGCTAACGGCACTGAAGATTTGGCTGGCGAATGGCGTTCTTGAGTCAAGTGCCATTCTTTGTGCTGGCGATGATCTTTGTCACAAAGACGCTTCATTATGTGACACCAGTGAGTGCTTTGTCCGCTTGCCCCTAATCAATTCTCGAAGGTGTGTCTTCCAGGGTCAAGGTCAGAGCGCAAAGGAAGTTCTATTTAGAATCGATTTTGGGGGCTGCATTACCCTGTTCCTGATGGTAAGTGTCGTTTTCTCGTATTCGTTTCACCTGTGCAACTTGTTCCTTGGTAGATTGGATCGTCCCTTGCGTGGCTCAGCACGAAATTCAACGAGGATCTTCCCGTGTGTCGATTTCTCTATCTCCTTACTGTTTCCTCATCTCAACATCGTCCCAGTGGACGGACACCCGAGTTATCGTCCCCCTGGCTCTATCCTTGATCTTCCTCGTCCTTTTTCTCGTCATTGAATGTGTCATCGCACCCGAACCCGTACTCCCTTTGTGTCTCTTGCGCCAAAGAGTTCCTCTCCTGGTGGGACTCAGCAATTACTTCGTGTCTGTGTGCAACTTTGCGGTCATGTACTTCATCCCGCTGTGGTTCCAAACGGTTCCTTTAGATAGTGCTTCCATTGCAGGTGCGTGTACATATCAGAGCAACGTATGGACCACCGCTGACAAGTATCTCTGGTGTTTGTTACCTTTGCCTTGGGTTGGATAGGCTTACATTTACTTCCGGATAGTCTCGCGATGGGTCTTGGCTCGTTGTTCACTGGGTATGTACGGTAATTTGTCTCTGCGTCTTGCCATTTGCTGATTCCGTTCGTTGTGGAACCTAGCTGGCTCATGCAACGCACGGGTAAATACAAGATGATTAATCTCTTATTTGGTATATTCCCGTTGTGCGGCCTCATTCCCGTCATCTTCATGCGGGAAGACTCGGGGTTTGTGCAAAAGTGGTTTAGTGTCGTGCCGATCGGATTCGGGAATGCAGTTGTGTTCCAGACGGTGTTGGGTAGGTTCTTTATGCGTCTGGTCGAGTGATGGATCACTGATTGTGCTTGGTTGGACAGTTGCATTGCAGGCACACCTGTCAGGTACGTTGTATATAGTGCGGGGACATAGGATGTGATTGAACGTTGACATCTGCATGGTGTTGTAGAGTCCCAGATGGCATATGGAACGGCGTTTGGACAGCTCTTTAGAGGACTCGGTTAGTCCCTTTCTCTTCTAATGGGATACAGAAGTTGTCTGCTACAGTATCCGTCTGACATGATCATATCCACAGGACAAACGTCCGGCGTCGCCATTGCATCTGCTGTGTTCCAATCCCGCCTCGATACTGAACTCCATCAATGTATTCATGTCCCCGATGCTGAGAAGGTGCGAAATTGTCCCGATGCAATGTCGGTGCACATTGACTGACGAATACCCTTTCACCTTGGAACAACATAAAACCGCAATTAACACCGAACTCCTCATCGCTCGGCCACACCACGACAATGATCGCCGGGAATGAATCTGAAGATCATCACCGACATCCGGCATTCGTTAAGCCTCGTGACCACCCTTCCCGAGCCGCTCCAGCGTAATGCGCGTGATGCATATGCCGCAAGTCTACAAACCGTCTTCATCGTCGCGGCCTGTTCGACGTTGATGGCGTATCTCGTCCGATTGCCCGTGCGTTCCTTTCTTTCTCCTTTAGTTTTGTTTCGTCTTCGTCCCCGTCGATTTTTGTGCCCCGTCCTTTTTCCTGGTTGTTAACGGTGGCGCAGATCCCGGAAAAGGAGATTGAAGAGTGTGGGCATGGAAAGACTATGTCTGTGTCCGATTCAGAATCTGAGATGGACGTTGAACCGGGTTTCTGTGATGAGAGTGCGACGGAGTTGTACTGAGGTTGGTTGGCTTCGTCACCTGCGGCGCGGAAGGCGCAGATCTGTATTTTTTTTTTTTTCTTTTTCTGGCGACGAGCAGTCCTTTCCATCATTGGAACGATCGGAGCCGGTAGGGAGTACTTGGTGGGGAGTCCATGGACATTGGATCCTGTAGGATATCAGGACAACCCTGTACTGATACACTCCGAGTTGGCTGCGAGGCGTGATAGAACTAGCATTGCATCATGGAATATACTATGAGCATTTGTCGAGTCAGTGCGTTTTCATAAATAGGATGGAAGACGACCTGCAGTGGGAGACAAGGTGTAGATCTGGTGTGTGAAGTTACTGGGGACGTCGACGTTGAACGGGGACTCGGGCGGAAGAGAAGATCAAAGCCATCGCGATCGCGATCGTTGTGAACGCACGCAGAATCCTGACTTCTGGCGGATTATTCCAAGCTATGGGCCACAAGGATGTTACTATCTCGTAGTGCCTGGCAGCTTTACGAGACGGCAACATCCCCGGTGCCTACATATGTTGTACGGCCCACAATGAATGTTCAAACGTTCAAGCATCAATTTGAAGGGAATCGGGATGGCCCGCACTGTCGATAGCTTCTAGTAAAGACCCATTCTCACACCATTTTTTCCACGCTGACATCTTGCAAATAGTAGATAGAAAGTACAGTATACGAGTACATTTCATTGGATAGTAGTACTTATGTGTGTTGGAGAGCAAGAACGAAAAGCCATATCGATAGCGACGAAGTGCATGGTATACAATTATTATTTTTATCTTTTCCTTCTTTTTTTCTGTGTTTTGGTAAATTCATAGCCATGTGCATGTAAACGTTCATAAGCTCTGCCCCTCAGAGGTGTTGATGAGTCCGGTCGACGTCCAGTAGGTCGTGGGAGATGTCATACAGGACATGATGCATGAGTACTTGAGTAGCCATCGTTGCCGACATGACGCGCATACATGGATCGACGCAGTGACGCAGGAGCCCGCCAGCGGGCACACGTCGAAGTCACGTCGTTTTCTAAAACATGAACCCGACCATCTCGACGAACTCCCCAGGTTCGCCCATGGATCTGCCCTCTCGCTTGGCCCTCCGTGCAGCCTTGAAATCTGCGCCTCCGAACCGCGACCCCGCGGCCAGTTTCTGACGGGGGCGGATGAGTCCTGCGTCAACATCGTCGTCATTGCTGCGCGGCGCATTGGAAGCGAGGTGTGCAGGGAGGGACGGGACGGGCGGCAACGGGCCTGTCTGGTACACGTGCTTCGACTGGCGCGAGCGGGGCGGGGTGTGTTGTACGCGTGCGGCGGCAAAGGTGACTGTATGCGTGCTCTCGTCTGAGTTGATGGAGAACGTCACCGAGCGGGAATCGTCTCCTGCCACTGCTACCGGGCGGCTAGTACGCGGACGCACAAATGAGCGTGTACGTGCGTGGGGAGTCGCAGGGTGCCGGGAAGAAGCGGAGGTGGTCGGTGTTGACGGCGTGGAGGTGCGCGGGGTGGTGAAGACAGCGGTGGCAGGGACCTCGTTGCCGAGTTTGCGGCGGAGGCGCTCGAGCTTGGCACGGCGCTCAGAGGAAGTATCCGAAGAAAAGGTGGCGGTGTCGGATGCGTTGGACACTACGGAGAGCACGGAGGTCCGGTGAGACGGCGGTGGCCGGTGGTACACGGGGGACGACGTGGATGGGAGAGAGTCGACGGAGGGGTTGGAGAGCTTGAGCAACGGGGGCAGGTGAGTCGGCTTCCGCTTGCGCCAGGCAGACTCGGAAACGACCGTACTGGTGGATGTGGCTGTGCGGGTACGCGTGAGCTCAAGCGTAGTAGAGGGAACCGCTTCAACTTGAAAATTGGTGAGCCTAGGCGAGCGAAGACGGGAGAGGTAACGTACCTGGAATGTCGCCTTCTGGCACACGGGGGACGTCACCAAGGACTTTTGTGAGTTTTCTAGATGATCGAACGAGGGCAAAACGGTCTCGAGACGAGAGCGTGTTAGCTGTGGGGGGAAGGGCAGCAGCAGAATGCATGATGGTACCAGACCGATGCGGGTACTCTCATTTTGCGACGAGTTTAAAGAGGGGGAGACTATGCGGTGATGTGATACTAAACTGGATACAAAGGCAAGTCCATTATTGTACTAGAACACAATAAGCCGTTGCTTCGTCACAAACGAACACCCATATCAGGAATCCTCATGTCTTTACGTTGGTCGCTTCTCCCGTCCCTCCTCTCGACCCCTCGCTCGTCACACACAGCCGCTGTCACGCGTGCTGGACGTCTTCTCGTATACTCCGGCGAGCTTCGGCCCCGCATCCCCGTCGATGCCGCCCTCCACGTGCTCAATCTACGCGATCCCACGCCCGTCGCTCCATGGCGCTCTCTCGACCCCTCCCCCGCGCTCTCCGCTACCCCGGAGCCCCGCGTCGGTGCAACCGCCGTTTATGACCCTCACTCCAACAGTCTTTATGTCTGGGGCGGCCGCGGCGGTGTCGATGCGGCCCCGCTCGGCCAGTTCCAAGCCGGCGTCTGGAAGGCCCCGCTCGATGGCCTCGATTCCGCCAAATCGATCCTCTGGGAACGTCTACCTGTCGTCAACGAGGCCGACTCGGACGCAGCTCCCGCCTTGACGAGTTTCCACTCCTCTATCCTTGTCGAGGTGCGTCTTCAACGTCATGACTTATCGCAGGCGCTTATCTGCTTTCCCAGGGGAAACTATACGTCCACGCAGGATGCCCTGCCGCGGGCCGACTTGCCTCTTTGCACGCCTATGATCTCGCCACGCACACCTGGCACAAGCTCGCAGATGCCCCCGACCAGCCCCGCGGCGGTACCGCCCTTGCCGCCGTCTCCCTCCCCTCCAACCCTGCACCCGTCCTCATCCGCTTTGGAGGTTGGTCTCGATCCGTTCGTCGAGCCCCGTGCATCATCTCACCACCCCAATACAGGTTTCGCGGGCGTCCAGCTCCCCCAGGTCACTCCGGCCCCGCTCGATGTCTATACGCCGAGCACCGATACCTGGACGACCGTCTACCCCGCCCCGGATCCAGACCATGGCTTCCCGGGCCCCCGCTCCGTGCACGGCCTCCTCCCGTTCTCCACGGGTACGCATAGTGACGCATCTGCCTCCGCTCCCTTCCCGGTAGCCCTCCTCCACCACGGCGAAAGCACTGCCTCGGACCTCGGCCACGCAGGCGCAGGCGTGTTTTGGGGCGACGCATGGCTCCTTCTCGCTGCCAACCCGTCGAGCTGGCAATGGAAGAAACTTCGTGTCGAGGGTACGTCCCGTGCTCGTGTCTCTACATAATAACTGTAATAAATTTCTGCCGCGTGCAACGCAGGTGACGCAGCGCCCGAACCTCGGGGCTGGTTCTCCTCTGCGACTGATGAAAGTGGAGGCAAGACCCGCATCGTCTTGACGGGCGGACTGCTTTCGTCCAACGAACGAAGCGATCAGGTGTGGATCGGGAACGTCGACGTCTAGGTGACCGTTCTGTCGTCAAGAAATGTATCGTCATGTCGAAGAAGAGTCGTGACGCTCGTACGGACTGTTACAAGCCTTGTTCTGTTGTAAAGTATCCTTCGTGGTTGTCTGCTTTGTGGAATGCTATGCGTTTGTAAATGGTGTCTTTTTTATTTTGTCTCCATAACCGAGTGAGCCACATTACAAGACGATATCATTTCGTCGACGTCACGCCCGCCTAAGCGTTCCCTGGAGGCGGGGGTCGATCCGGGCCTCAGCCGAACGCGGGGAACTTATCAATCAAAGTTCAGTACATAGGTATTCGGTTGGCGGGACTTGCCCAAGAAAGGAAACGTAAAGCCAACGATCGCGCTTGGACTTACACGGTCGATCGATCGATCGATCGATGACACCTCTGTAGGTCGTTCCCTTTGTCCCGCTTCGGGGCCCGTATTGAAGAAATCGGATCCAAAAGCCAACTAAGCCAATTACATATCAATGGTCTCTAGGCCACCACCACCATCATTCCACTGACTTTCTTCTTATTCTTCTTCTCTGATGTATTTGTGTTTAAATTTCTGGGCGTCCTGCCAAGACAATATTGAGATCCCTTACCATGACGTCCGTTGTATATATATAAACCTGGTAGCCTGGAGTCTGTTCGCAACTGTGTCTATGGTGATCATAAAGAATAGGTGGCCGGAGAGGACAGGACCCACCCTTCGCATATGTCGATCAAGGAACCTAGAAGTGATCAATGTGAAAGTAGGATAATGACAAGAGAGGAAAGGTGCAGATATCACCTCATCAGGAATGGGAAACGGGCGCTATCATCCAATAACCCACATGCCTTTTGAGAACGATCTTAGCCTCCAAGTAAAGCTGTCGAAAGCTGTCAGCAAGCGTGGTTGACATATTTCCTGGTGACTGGTGGACCATGATGTTCAAGCTTCTAAGCATGTACCCATGAGCAGAGCCACGGATCCCCATGCCGCCGCCTCTTTCAGCGTCTTCCGCGAGCAACGTCTGGAGACCGATGATCAGTCGACAGGCCAACAGCGCCTACATCGATGCGGGATAATTATCCACTACCTCCAGATACGTCACCTGCGTTGCATCTGCGGCGTGAGTGCACCGTTGTTTTCGCATTGGGAACTGATGAGAAGAGGGATGTTAAGTACGTACCTCGATGTCGTCTGACAGACGTAGTAGAGAGGCCGAATGCCGAACGCGGACCATCGACGTTAACAAGCTTGGCTGATAAAAAAGTAGCTTATACTGCCGATCAGCTTATCTGCGAGAAATAATGTCTTCCGATTGGAGTAATGGACTGACCATCGGCAGCGGATGACTTGGAAGTGCATCACTACACAGAGCGTCCCGTCAAACAGGATGCCCGGCCGGGCAGCCAGAAGAAATGAGGGTGAAATGGTCCTACGTTTGCGCAGGCGTATAGCCCTGGTCCGACTTCGTTCGTGACTGCAGGTGACTGCAGTTATTCAGATAAAACGTACCCGCGGATGAGCGTAGGTATAAGAAAGAATGGACGGCCCGCACGGGAGGGACGCACCTTGGGAATATGCGTCAGTGCAACTGTGCAACCAGGAGACACGACATGGCTGCGACTTCGCACACGTAACCAAACATCAAGAGGGCAGGAACTATCTTCGACGTTGTGAACAAGACTAGCCGAGCTTGAAGCATCACTCAAAGATGGATGGGAGTGAGCGATTAATGCGGAAGGAGTAACGGACGTTAGACATACGCTGAATCAGAAAAAATAGCCTAAGGATGAGCCACACTTCGGCGACAAGGTGGAAATTGCCTTGGAATGGAGTAAGATTTCGAGGTGGAAACACATCTGAGAAATACTGACAAATTTACATGCAAAAAAGACGTCGATCTTTCCAAGGCATCAACTTGATTTCGTTTTCACTCCACCCAAGAGAACCTACAATTGTCATTGTCGTCGGCCATCAGGAAGGGTAGCCCGAAGGAATTTTGAGAGACACATACTTGAAGATTCTTATTTCCTCCAGTGGAAGCTATGAAAGCGAGATCAGCAAGCGTCTCGGACTCCAGTTGAATACCAGTGGCAAAGACAACACAGGGACCTCTCATGAACTTGCACAGCGACCCGGGCCCATCAGCAGCGTACCGGATCTAGAATACGCGTTTCTTGGACAATATTGATGTACACTCACAGACGAGTCCCTACCAACAGATAATTGATGCTTCCAAACGAAAACGAGGCCGCACTCTGCAGAAAATGACGTCAGCGGGGCATCGACGTGTTAAAGAATACTCGGATGCATTACCCAGACGTATTCGACCTAGTTGACACGTGAACACCATGCAAGAAAAGCCAACAGAGTGTATTACTCACCTCTTTATCGAACATAATAACTTTCGTGTACCAGTGTCCAACGATCTAATGTCAGGACTTATGGAGAGACTCGAACATGGTATAAACTGTACTTGCCGTGATTGTACACGGAAGTGATGCCTGTCTTACCGGAGTTTGGCAAAAAGTGTGCCACTTGTGTTCAAATTCCGCCCAGAGTTCGTGCTCCACTCATACTACACATGCATGCATGCATGTGTGTGGTTATCTGACTCAGTAGCCAGAGAGGACCAATGCCCGAACTCATTACTATTACACCTGCAAGCATGAACCCTAGAGAGTAAAGTAGAAGCAGCTTCTCAATTGTTGTAATTACATAGTCCAAGTAAATGGAAGCCATCTTTGCAATGGGTGAGAAAAACACATGGGCACAGATTAAGTCAAATGAGACAAGATGAGTAATCTTTTACTAAGCAGTAGTTCAAGTTTTCAATTGGTAGAGGTAATCTTGTTTATGTTTCCCCTGGAAAAGTAAATGAGGACATAATTTGAACTATCTCTTACTCTGGACATCACATCAGAATCTATACATTGTGTTGGCTACATGGCTTCCAAGTCATACAAACATTTAATTCATGGCCACATGATAGTTGCTGGTGTACAAAGCTTGACTGGCTACATCTTTAGTGATTCCTTGTTGTTAAGAATATTCTTCTTTCCTTTTCTCTATCTTCTTTTCTTTCTGAACAATTTGTTCTGACTTATATTAGACTGCTACAAATATAGTGGTTATTGAATGAAATATTGAAGATATGATGTTCTTTACATACTCATCTGATTCTGAAGAATAACATTCAAGACCATCTCAATCTTTTCATTCTCAGATGCTTTTCCAAGTTGATCAAAAACTTCCTGCATGTCCAATGCTACCTTTGCAGGTATGTTTGATGCCTTGTATTTTTCAGCAGCAGATTGAAGTGGTTGAGGATCTTTTTGATGGAAAAGATAGAAAGAATGGTCCAGAACAAGTAGCATATCTATGAAGTAATTTTATTTTTACCAAGAATTTTCTGAAGAGACAAATATACATACTGATACAACTCAAGAGAATTTGCTGCCATGTATCAAGAGTTCTCTATAGTTGTCAATTTTCATTCAATACAAGTGATAGGGATAATAAATTTACCATCCCATTAGAGTATATAATGGAAAATTGACTCAGATCAAGGGAAGACTAAATGATGAAATAGTACAAATTAAAGGCAATAGAATAAATCCACATACCATCCCATTGTGGATAACCTGATGATGTTACTTAGATATAAGAATTTAGAAGAAAATATGAATGAGATTTACCGTCTATAAATAAAGATATCATAGATGTGTTAATGATATTTATATGATGAACACTTACAAACTAAGGTGAATATAATTAGTGGTATCAAAAAATTGCTTCAATAGTAAGATACTCACATCCTGCAGGTGACACAACAATGGTATAACAAAACTCTAAATTTGTATGATCCATAGGTTCAAAAAAACTTACAACCTTTAAATCATGAACCAATTAGTAAATGAAACAGGGATATAAGATGAACAAAATATGTAGTACCTACCTCCTATTGAAAATGCAAAATATTTATCTAGTAAATGATTCTGAATATATTCTATGATACAATATATACCTGCTACAATTGTTTGAAGAAAGGAAAGTTATAAGACATTGTTACTATGTATAATGTAGGTTAATGGTGAAATGTAACTCACAGTCTGTAATCAATCAAGTACAAAAAGTTGAATGTTAATTATGATAGATATTGAAATGTTTTATAATAACAGCAGGCTCACAAGCTAAATAAAGCAAGACATAAATAAATTGAATTATAATGTAGAACATATAATATACCTTCTATAGAAGAAATAATATGCATGCATGTAATTATCACTTTTGAAAAATATCTCATGATGTATAACTCACAGACTGTCATTTTGAAGTAGAATGAGAACATGATATCATTATCATTGTGCTACTCTTTGAATCATTCTATAATGCAAAACTTACAAACTATCATTTCCAAAACAGCATAAGGAGAACATGAATATGACAGTATGAACATCATTAGTAACTCTCCAGGATGTTCCAGAAAGACTCACATTCTGTCATTTCCAGAGCAGAGTGAAAGATAGATGAACATGACAGCATCAACATCACTGATTCTTGACATATTCTACAATGCATGACTCACTGTCACAGTCTGTCATTTCCAAATAGAAAATGAATGAACATGGCATCATTAGAGCCACCATTCTCTAGCACATTCTATAATGTATGACTTACTTTCTATCATTTTTAGAGGACAATGAAAATGGCATTATCAACAGCCCACTCTTTGGCATATTCCAAAATGTACAACTCACCCACTGAGATTCTCAGGGCACAATGAAGAATGAATGGAATGGATCATCAGTATTCTCAGTAACTCTCTTGGACATTCCATGAAGCACTGCTCACATTCTGTCATTTCCAGAGAATGCAGAATGAATGGATGGACATGACATCATTAGCATTAGCACCCTTGAGCACATTCATAGTACAATGCTCAACTCACATCCTATTATCTCCAGAGCAGAATGAAGAATGAATAGACATAATATCATCAGCATCACCATTCTTTAACACATTCCACAAAGCTCAATTCACATCCTGTCATTTCCAATTCCAGAGCAAAAATGAAGAATGAATGGCTATGGCTTCAGCATCCTCTTGACATGTTTGACAAAACACAACTCACACTCTATAATTAGAGAAGCATGAAGGAAATGGACATGGCATCATTATCATCACCCACTCTGAATTATTCTGCAATGACTCACTGGCTATCATTTTGAATAAACAAGCATCAAATGAATACACTTCATCCAATTTAAACAATTTAAATGACTTGCAGTCTGGATTTATTGAAGAATCAGTTAGCAAGAAATAGTAACATTACATCAAATCATACATTCTATAAAGAGATGTCAATGTCACCATAGAATTATGAGTGTATACAAATTTTGATGAAATGATAACATCATGGAGAGCTTACCAACTAAAAAAACAAATGACAATAAAAAGTCAGCATTTTAAATAATAATATAATGAATAACATACATCCTATAAAAAGGAAATAAAATGAAATAAAAAAGATGTAAACATGTCAGTGTGTCACATCAGAAATATTTCCCAGGTGCAACTCACTGACTATTGTATTTCAGAGTAAAATGAAATGAATTATTATAATTATCACTCTTTAACAATTTGAAATTTTGACAATACAGAACTCACCACCTATTGTTTATGACATATCATTCCAAGAGAATAACAAAAAATGTACATGGCATTGTTACCATTACCATTCTTCAAACTTCCACAATACATGGCTCACCCACTATCAGAATGAGCATAACATCACTCTGCAAAATTTCACAATGCATAACTTACTTTCTGTAGTTTCCCAAGCAAATCAAACAATGGACAAGGCATTATTAACATCACCACTCTCTCTCACAAAGTTCACAGTTCACAACTCACATACTGTCATTTCCACAAAGCAGAACAAATGATTTGCATAGCCATCAACAACACTCTGCAGCATTTCACAATACATGACTCACACACTCTGTCATTTCCATAATCAAAAAAGAATCCATGTGGCATTATTGTCACCACCCTTTGAAAACTTCATAATGCACAACTCACCCACTATCAGAGCAAATGAAGGAATGTCAATGTCATTCCATCATGACTTGTTGCAACATTCAACAATGAACTCACTCTCTGTTGTTGTTTTTTTTTTCAGAGTAAAGCAAAGAATTCACAAGGCATCTTCAGCATTACAACTTTGTGTAGCATTCCACAATACACAACCTACCTCCTGTCAATTCCCCAATTTAAGAGTCACACATAGAATATGTATAGTATCCATCATCAACATCATCTTTGTAAGATTTGATAACATATGACTGACCTCCTATCATTTCCAGAACAGAACAATGAATGAATGAATATCACCATTAATATCACTCCTTGCAGAATTTGATAATGCATTACTTACCACCTGTTAATCGCAAAATAGAAAGGAAACAATATTTATGACAGCATTAGTCTCTCTATGCAAAAAATTTCACAATAAGCAACTCACACCCTGCCATTTGAAGAAGAAATGATGGTGATATGGCATCATTACTATGACCTCTTTTGTAAATACATAGCTCACTAGCTGTTGTGTCTAGAACAAAACAAATCACATTAACATCCTGAATGATTGTTTAAAGGATTCCATAAAATACAACTCACCTGTAATTTTCCAAAACAAAGCAAAGAATGCATATGGCATTATCAGTATCATGTCTCCCTTGAACATTCAACAATACAACTCACCCACTGTCATTTTCAGAAAAGAACAAAGAATAGTAAAGATATTATCAGCTTCATCACTCTTGGTAATACAACACACCTCCTGACATTTATAGAGCAGAACAAAAATGTTCATTATTATCATCTCCATTTGAAACATTCCACAATGCATCACTCACTGACTATCATTTCAGAGCAGAAAAAAAAAGTACATAGCACCATTAACATCAACAATCTCTGTAGCAGTCTACAGTCTACAACTCACCTCCTGTCATTTCCAAAGAACACAAAGAATGCACATGACATCATTAACACACTGTAACAATCTACAATGCACAACTCACCCACTGTGATTTCCAGGGAGGAACAAAGGGTGCACATGATGCCATTAGCATTACATTTTGCAACATTATATAATCTATGACTCACTCTCTGTCATTTTCAGAGTCCACAAAACAGACAATGCATCATCAACATCACTATATGGAATATTCCACAGTACACATCTCACATACTATCATTTCCAGCATAAAATAGAGAAGGAACATTATATCTTCAGCATCACAATTCTCTGAAATACAATGCATGACTTACTCTCTGTTATCTCCAGAACAGATCAAAATGGACATGATATTATAAACACCATATCTGCAACATTCCACAATGCACATACATACATACTATCATTCCCAGCATTGAAAAATGTGCATGATATTATCAGCACCACATCTGAGACATTCCATGATGCACAACTTACATGCTGTTATTTCCAGTATGAAGCAAAGTATGATTATAAGCTTTACTATTGTGCAACATTCCAATGCACAACTCACTCTCTGTTATTTCCAGCACAAGGCAAAGAGTGACAAGACATCATCAGCATCTGTTCTCTGCAATATTCCATAGTGCACCACTGACTTTCTGTCATTTCCAGAGAAAACAGACAATGTATATGCCATTGTTAGCATTGCCACCCTCCAGAACACATTCCAATGTACAATTTACCTTCTGTCAGTAACAAAGTAACAAAGAGTATATGTGGCATCATCAGCACCACCTACATATAGAATATCATTCAATGGACAACACACCATCTATCATTTCCAGAGCAAAACAAAGCATCAATATATACAAGCATGATTACTTTTATCCTTTCCCACAGTGAGCAACTTACATGCTGGAAACCTGTTTGGGGCTATGATTCACACAGTTAGAGTAGATATTATCAAGATATATCCTGATTCATATGAAACTAACTCACCCAAAAATGGGGAAACCATCTTGCAAGTCTTTCAGGGCAGATTTCATTCATGTGGTGTACAGGAAGTGGAGACTCTTGCAGCTTGTCTATAGCTGATATGATATTTTCCAAATATTAAATTATCAGCCAATGAAGAATATATAGTTTTAGCCACTCACTCCTGGACTGCATATCTCATGCACAATGCTATGTTTGTTTCCTGTGCAGTTTGAAATATCATTTGCAAAGTGTCCTCATTCAGAGCCTCTGCTGTATTTTCCAGCAGTGTGTAACACCCTGCATTCGACTTGTGCATTCCTTCCATGCATACAAATTCCATGAGCTGAATAATTTATCAGAAAACAGAATATATACCTCCCGTCCGAACACTACATTTTGGTGCATGCTTCAATTGACAGAGACGTCCCCACACATTTGCATTCTGAAAAATTGTTTCTATGAGCTCCTGTCCCTTTGCCATCTTTTCCTCTAGTGACAGTCTTTGATCAGTGCCAGATAGTTTCCCTATTGCTGTTGCCAACAATGCATCAAACATAGTGAACAACACGATAACAGGCACTGAACCTGTTGTGAGCTTGAAAAAAACCTTGCCAAAAATGAGCTCACCATTTCTTGTATCACACTCATCAAAAAACATTTCCTCAGAGCGTTGGATTGCTCGGTCCAATTTATTCATTGGGATACAGTACCTATACAAAGTAACGACTGGTCAATGACTGCAAGTTTCCGCAATATTCAAGCTCTTACCAGATGGCATGAATCCGTTTCTTGAGATTTGACGTGTTTGCACGATCAGAAATGAACTCCTTCAATCGTCGGAATTCATCTACAGAACCAGCTTCGAAGCCTCGCGAGTCATGAAAGACAAATTTGTCATTGCTCCGGAAAATCAACTCGTTCTCGATGTCGTGCAATCCGCGCTAGCGTGCGTTGATAAAGATGCGCCTCACGTCCAAGTGCAGTATGTAGTGATACTCACCCCCCTGGATCCCTCGACCTGGGTCAGATCGATCTAGTCATACGGTTCGGTAAACCAGTCATCCATATGTATCAAACTAGACACGCACCTTGTTTCCTTTTCCATCATAGACCTCCGGATTTTCAGTAGTGTTACAGATCGCGCAGAGGATAGTCGTCTTGCCGGCGTTCGCCCGCCCAATGATAAGGATCCTGAAGCGGCCAAATTTCTTTCGGATGTTTTCAAAGCCGGCTGTCTCGTTTGTCTCCATATCTGGATTCCAAGTGTAAGCGTATCGTTGAAGAAACTGTGAAACGTAGAGCAGTAGTCACCGTGAAGACGAGGGAGGAAGTGGAAGAAGTGTACGTCGATTGATCGATCCCCATCTACTTCCGATATCCGCTTCTAGCAGGTCCAGTGGCAGTGGGTGGCCCAGAGTCCGACCGGGACGATTTCCGGACGATAGAGCATAATATCAAACGCGGTCTTCTTTTCGTTCGACTGGCTTCTTCCGGAGGCAATACTCTCAGAACGGGCCGGACCCGGAGCACGCCCTCGATCGTAGATAATGTCGTCGTGGCGAAGAGCTTCTCTCTATTTGGATAGTATCTGCACACCGCATCTCCAGGGCAGCGGGGTACCTATGCAAAAGTAACCTCGAGAACATTGCTTTATGCTCGTAGGGCAATACATCCACTTGGCGGCGAAGGAAAACAAAGTCATTGGTATAGACACTACATGGCGTATGCAGTACATGACCGCCAAATCTCCACAGAACATCTAGCGAAGGAACACATGTTTTAAAAACGATCGTACTAGTACCCGAGGCGACGTACTCATATGTTGTTCGATTGTTTCGGCAGGAGCGGCTCTCTGAGACGGCCACTCAGAACATGATACCTGCATTTGTTGTGATCACTTTGTGTGATTTCGTGTACGTCGTCGAAGTTACTACGTTGACGGTTGACCCATCATTGACGCAGAGCTTGGCAAGTTGAAGGGTAGCAAAAAGAGGACACGCGGACTCAGTTCTCACCGAACAGAACGACGTGGACACATCTAGTACAGAGATGAATGGTCTTGTTTCGCGCCGTCCTCAGTACCATGTTTTCGGCGTTTGGAGGTGAATGCTGCAACAAACCAACGTATCTTAGATTCCTGCCAATATGCTATTATTCTGAGAAGTTGGACGGTACATACAACTTTAGGTTGTCATCAGGTCATCGGGGTGTTCCATGCCCGGAGTATCTTGAGGTCCACAACTGGTTCAGATCTTGTGCACCACGAGATATTCGTGTAGTACCTAGCGCTCGTGATTCAGTATATAAGTCAGTAGACTATTCTTATACCACAAAAGGGCTCACCAACTTCGGGAACATGCTGTCTCTCCCTTGTATTCGATGATGGAGAATCACCGGGCATGTCTGTGATTCATCGTAAGAATCTGAATTGCGCTAAAGTTCAAACCCCGACAGTGTTTCCAACGCAGACATGACATGGTCGGCTTTCAGCGCTGCGCAATCTGTCTGACTGACTGTCTGACAGAGGCACTCATTTTTGCTTCCAAGTCCGGGACGGCGCAACCCGCGAATAGCGGTGCCTTCGGCGCCACGGGGAATACGTGTCGCTCGAGGGCCTGATCCAGCCGCACTAGTCTAGCCTCTCATCCAACCGATCTCGCATCCGTGTGCCCAAAGTCCAGGAAGTACAATATGCATCGTATAGTGATTTGGACGTGCGCAACCCCTAAGTTAAGACACAGGGGCGAACTACCTTATGTTGCACCTCGGGTCCTGATCAAGGCAGGCCATATCAGTACAACCCAGCCATTCCTTCAACTTCACATAAAGAGCCGGGTGATCTGTTAGCATCTGGAGAGCTGGACGACTTACTCGCATCAAGGGCAAAACGTGAGGCTGTAAATAAGTGATGAATGAGGCCGGTCTCTCGAGCGAGAACAAATATATAGGACTTTAGACATGACTCTTAGTACTTACCAATACACCCCGCCTTTTGTACCTCACAAGGCACACCACTTGCCCCTGAGGGTAGTCAGCAGCACGGCGTCATTGGTTGAAAAAGCCTCCATTCTTCTTCGATGACAACTTTCTCACCCACTCTTGACGTCCTTGTCCCTTGACCTCTCCGATCGTCCGTAAGTTCTCCATTGTCGTCCTGGCTTGTTGCGCTTGGGAGTACTAAAATGGCATCCCCACAACCCTTGACATATGATCCTCACACTCCGAGTAGTCTCGTCTCCCCTAGGCACGTTTTGAAGAACTCGAGCAGCTTGATGGGTAGGCTATACAGATACGTCCCGAACCCGACAAAGACCCCAACATTAGCGACACTCAGCCAGGCAAAGTGAGAGAGAAATAGCTCACATCTTCACGTTCTTACTCCTGTTCACCAGCAGCTCTAATGACTGTCCGAATTTCACTATCTGGAAGGCGTCGTCCGGAAGTCCCTTTTTGGCGGGCTATCGAGCGTTGTATAAACGCGATGATTGCGCGCAACTCGTGTCGCGAGGTTTTTCGGCGCTGGGCCTGCGGGACTACCCTGTAAAAGGCCGCTTCCAGGGTGGCAGACACAGCCTAGAACGTCGTTATCAGCATGAGACGGCCGATGATGTCGGTGACTGTGTGTGTTAGTCACTTGACACTTACACCGGGAATGCTGAACTTCACCATGATGGAGAACCAGTCGGTGGTGGTCCAAGGTCCACCTAGTTCATGTGCTATTTGGCCGACGTCGTCGCACACAACCCGTTGTGTAGGAGACCTACAACATCGGCAACAGATTGAACTCCGAACCCATTTAACAACATACTTGGCACTCACTCTTGCCACAATCTCCTCCTACGGCGACGGAGGGGAGCTGGACTACTTCTATAAGGGCTTTCGCGTGATCCTAATCCTGTGTCGATCCTATCGATAGAATAGAATGAAACGCGTAGATTCTCCCTGTGGAATAAGTGCAGACCAAGGTCGACTGACATCGCGACGGCTGAACGTTACCCCCAAAACGAAGGCGTTATCGCCTAAGTAGTCGAAGTTGAGTTGACCAGAATAGCGTGTCGCGACCTTATGTAAGTTCAGATCCACACTTTTCCAACGATGGCGTCGTCGGCTCACCGGGCCAAGACAAGCTTGTACGAGTCCAAACTGACGGCGGGAAGTATACTGGCTCCGAAAGCCAACTTTTGTCGTTCCTCCTTGCAAGTGACGCGCTCGACAGCAGGTTGACAGACAGGAACGGTTTGGTGACAGCACGACAGCAACATCGCTGCACTTTGAAATTGTTCATAGCCACGCAGACGAGACTCGACGGGTCCCAATGGTGGGTCGTTCAACGTGGATACAAAAACAGGAGAGTATATGTGTTTGACGGAGTACCGCGCTCCTTTCATTCTCCACCTCCCCCTCCTCACTCAGTCGTGATCCTCTCGTTTCCGTCGGTACACTTCAAAATGGCGCACAGAGGTATACCTTTGGACAAGGCAGAGCTGCTATCAGTACTACTGGAATCCCTTCTCTATGGTAAGGCCGATCGATTACAAGCATGGCGCATTGAACCATTTTGGCACCAGGTTTCTCACTCTTGATGTTCGGAGGAACCATATGGGTCCTGTTTGTTCAGCGGGCCACTAGTCGTGTGAACTATACAATGGTCACGATAGCATGCGCGTTGTTCTTGCTTAGTACAACGGTGCGCGCTCATTCCGTTTTTCCCGGACAAGTATCAGGCAAAGGCTGACAACTTGTGCCTATACAGCATCTCGTGATCCACATCATCAGGGTCATGTCCGGTTTGATATTTCTCCGGGATACCTATCCAGGGGGACCCATCGAGTTCTTCGCGGACTCTTCGCAATGGACGTTTACAGCCAAGGTTTTCGTGTATACCGGGCAGACGCTGATTGGAGATGGCGTTGCCGTAAGCCTCATTTCTGCCGAGGTGATCATTTTTTGACGGCTTGAGTTGCGCAGATCTACCGTTGTTATGCCGTATGGCAATCCAAGCTTGTCATGATTTTGCCTGTGCTACTCTGGTGCGGTCTCGCTGGCATGTTACAACCCATGTTTTCAGACGACCGAAATCATTGACGAGATTTACCAAAGTGACCGGAATTGCAAGCCCGTATATTCTGACGCAGACGGCGGCGCTCTTCGACGGGACAGTCTCGCAATGGATCACAGGTTTCTGGGCGATGGCGTTGACAACCAATCTGACCGCCACCTGTATGTACCCTTCGGCGCATCCTGAACCTTTTTCATTTTTTACCCCGAACACCAGTTTTGTTGGCCATCCGTATCTGGTATGTCGACCACAGGTCCCAAAGGATGCGTGGCCAAAAACAGTCCCAATTGCGACCGATTCTACACATCATCCTCGACGCGGGCGTGATTTATTCCCTCGCCGTTTTCGTCGGGCTTGTCTGCTTCGTGAGTAAAACCAACGGTCAATATGTAATTCTAGACATGGTCAGTCGTGGTGCCTTCCCTGTACATGTGACGAGTCCCGCTGACATGTCATCGCTTTCCTGCTAGGTCACACCCATCATCTCCATCACGTTCTACATGGTCATCATCCGCGTTGGGATCTCCAAACACTCGACGACATCTCGGACGGCGACCAGCATACCGCTCGGATACACGACCTCGCAGAACTGCGATAGCGCGGAGCGAAGGCGAACGCTGCAGGTCCACGTGAGCAAGCTGACCGAGAGCACGGCCGACAATGATTTCGATCAACGCTCACCGTCGTACAAGACGACTCCCGTGAGTAGCCACGAGAATCATCCGACTCGGGCTCCGAGCCCGTTCAGGTTTGAGGGGAAAGGGGAGGTGGTATGACAAGGAAGGACGCGTCGACTGGATGCGTTCAGACGGTATTTCTCTTCGCCTCGTTCGCGCCGCCACTCTGCTCCTTGTATTCCCCGGCGTCTGAACGCTTTTCTCGATCACACCGTTTGAGTTTTTGCGGACTTTCCTCTCGTGATGAAGCTCCATTTCTATACACACCACACTTGTTAGCAGCATTACTTTGTCAGGAAGCGGATTATGATATCCTCAGGTGATAAACGGTGCTAGATTTAACTTGTGCGTAATTTTGTATGATTTATTTTAGGGAAATAAGGGAAGAATATACTTTGCGTCTAGAAACTGACTCCCCGGTGCGGAACTGTTCTTCTGTTATTCTAGGTCCTTCTGAATGCCCGAGAGGAGCACCAAGTACGACACAGAGGTGTAAGACTGTGCATCTCGGGCCCCGAGAATCAACAGTGTTTGCTCCCCTTCACCGGACCTGCCGGGTGCCCGCCTCGGGCCGACACACTTTATTCTTCGGCTGATGTGAGCAACTCGCCCTCAATCTGTCTCGCTGCCGTGCTCACGTCCGTTACAGAACTCGACCTGAAACTCGACCGCAAACGGTAGGCACGCGAACGGATGAAAACTGGAGTTTCAAGCTTCCCGAAGATAAAAGAAGTGAAACTCCTCCCGATCCGCCGCCTCATGCGGGATCATCTAGGCGAACCCACTCCTGACACACGAGAGAGTTGGCAGGGAAAACGCTTGCAAGGGAGTGGCTGGGGCACGACAGTGCTAGGTTTCCACCTGCTCGGATGCCCCAACGGAGGTTATCGCATGAGAACAAGAAAGCGATGGGTATTCAAAAGGGTGGCGTTATATCGAAATGTCGGATTTCAACGCATCCTGGGTCTTCCACAAGCAAGCACGAGTGCCATGATACTTATACTGAACCGGCTGTAAAGCTGTTTCACGTGATCCTCCTCCTACATCATCGATCATTAATCATTCCTGGTCAATGTCCCCTTTGAAGAATTTGTCAACCGCTCCGAACCGATCGGAAACTCTCACTCACTCGCTCCTCCGCGCCGCCCATCGATTTTATTCAGGTACACATCGTTGCCACTGGCAGAGGGACCTACAAGATGTCCCCTCAAGTTGTTCCTGCATGTCATTGCCATGCCTACCAATCACGGGCAGGGCACAACAAAGCCTATCTGTAGTTCATGTGATGTTACCATGGCAGCAAAAGTTTCTGAAAGTCTTCTATTAGAGTCACAAACTCCATGTAGGACCATCGAACGAGCCCGAGAAGCACTATCGCATACGAAGTGCCTGACCAGTGACCACACACAAACCCTCCACACACTGGCACACTCTGGTCTGGATGCGGGGCCCGGGGGTTTGTCACGTCATCTCGACGTGCGAGCCGAACTTGAGGTGACTCAGGCCCTGAGTCAGGGACAGTCCCGATTGCAAAAAACGGATCAGCAGAATTGTGTCGGCCGAAGCGCGCTTAGTAGTAGAAGAAATTGTCTATAAAAGGGTCTGGAACAGGAGGTGGAAGAGTTACGAACTCAGTCGAGCGCTAAAGGGAGAACGAGGGTGTATACAGGACATACTAAAAGTTACTGGTGAACTGGAAATCCCCTGTCCTACCGCAGTTTGCCGAAAAGTGTGCCACACTGCCACTTGGTGCCACGTCGTATGCAGTCGTTGGGAATCAATGACTTACTGCCAGGGCTTTGCACGAAAGTTGTTCCCTGCCCCGCTCGCGTGCGGTGATCTGACTCAGTAACAAGAGAGGGACCTATGCCCGAACACGTCAACCAACGCTTGGCAGATCTTTCCTCTCAGTTGCTCACCTACAAACTTTGAAGTCTTCACCAATAGAATGGGAGCGATCGAACAGTGATTCTCGAATCGTGAGTAGCAGCCATTTTTCATGTCCTGGCAACACTGATTGCTATTCTTTGGCGAGTCGATAGGGCAGAGCGCCCATTTCTCATCATGGCCGGTTACCCCACCGCGCTGATGCAATTTCAGCTGTTGAAGCATAACTCGCCGGCAAGTGCCCATGGTGGATGTATCGGAATAATGCATGATAGTCTACCCCATGTCTGCGTCACCCTCGACAGGACTAGAATTCGAATCAGGGACCTTTCCCTACCGGGCCTTCTTCTCGATTGGTGAACGATGCAACCTGTCTTCGTATTTCGCCTGGGCATCTGCCGTGGACCTTCGCCACTAGGGCGTCCGGCCGCCCCGCAAGTTCAAGCACGTACAATGGAGAATTTATCTCGCAGGGGCATTAATCATTGTCGTCTGACATGGGGGTTGGGTGAGATATAGTCTCGGGGCCCAAGTCCGCACACGAGGGAACTAGGCGCGAGATGTCTTTTTTTTTTTTGGGGGGGGATAAAGTGCTTGCCTCTTGCATAGAGACTCCGGGCCCATCGGATCACCCCTTGACATCGCACTAGCTGCGCCCTTCGACATTGGGCGGCCGACCCTGTGACCTGATGGGCGCATCAAACAGCATTAAATCCATATAATCGATAAAATCACAGGGGTATCGATACGAGTCTATCAGGAAGAAGAGGCTCACTTGAATGAAAGGCGTAAAAGGATGTTTCAGGATGTACGCGATGGAAAACAGACTTGAGCGGCAATAGAAGGTGGATGTGAATCGACCCTGCCAGCGGGTCCATTAGAACATACATGCATGTAAGTACATGATAGGATATGAAAAGTTTGAAATGAAAGCGTTCGTAACAAATGATGAGTATCTACGCAATCGTAAGCCACCAAACATCCATGATGAATATAGCAGTACATACAAGTCCTTTCTAACACGTCTCCCACGAACTCTTATTATTGGCAGCATGCTCAAGAGGGCGCGTATGTAGTGTAAACGCGTCGGATACCAACCCACTGGCACTCTGTTGTTTTCTCTTGTCTTGAAGGAACATCACCCGGAGGCTCAGAATTAATCGACAGCCGGCCATTGTTTCCACAGGCGCTGGGAAACCTTCGGACACTATTGCCCAGGTGACCTAATCCGCGGAATTAGTTCGATCCTTGGTTTCTAACAACAAAAGGAGGGGAAACGTAACACGTACCCCGAAAAGTTGTCCAAGTACGCCGGTTATGATGATTCCCAGTACAATGCTAGAGTAAGGTAAGCACAGGTTAGGACAACCTTCAATCAAGGAAATGACTTGAAAGGCAGCGATAATGCGAACCTGAAGAAGTAGGCAACATTCCCTACAACCAGAACGTCTGCGATACATGACAGATGCAGTCTTTCGGCGCGATGTCCTGATATCCAGTTATCGATGCCAGACCACAAGGCCAGCAAACAAAGCAGCCCGTCGTACACGAGTACGGGAATCCAAATGACGTATGCGCGGTAAAACGAGGGAGCCTTCACGTCGGCGCAGATGTGTAACACTCCCAAGAAACTATTCCTGACTTTTGATTGGTTGGTTTGGATTTCCATCGTGGTCAGCGGGGACACAAAAGAAATTGCACGGGCGCGCATAGCAATAGACGTACTTTCTGCATATTCGGCAAGGTAACCCATCATGACAGCCATGGCAGCGATTTCACACACGTAACCACAGACCATGAAGGTAAGAATGATCCTCGATCTTTGGTATAACGCATATAATCGAAGTTGAAGCATCACTTGATGTAGATCAGAAACGGAGTCGGAGAAACGGGCTTGAGACGCACACTGTATCAGGAGCACTATTAGAATTCCCAGACATGACTGAATAAAGAAGTAGAGCGTGCCTTGTAACATCTGAGGTCAACTGAACGAACACATGACTGACATTGACTTACAGCTATCAAGGATCATCGATCAACTGTCTTGAACTATTCATGTTCTCAGACGATATTGGAAGAAACGCACAACTATAAATTCGTCATCACAAAAAAGATGCAATAGATTCCGAAGGTTAGACATACATTTACAGTTAGAACTTCCCGGCCAAGAAAAGCTGTAGAAAGCTCAGCCAAAACGGTCACGGGTGGGTGAGCATCTCCTACCGACGAGATTCAAGCTAGACGAGTCGCGCATTGAGCCATGTCTCGAAACGCAAAAAATCGTTCATCCGCTCACATGGAGAGTGCATCGCCAAAGTAACGGATCTAGTGGATAGTACATCAGGCTTGATGCACAAGACAAATAGTAAGTCAGCACGTACGCATAGATATGTGATACTTCCAAATGACAAAGGGTGGACCCTCTACAACAAACCAAATCAGTCAGGACCAACGACATGACTACTAGCTAGGCATCCTTACCCAGACGTGGTCAATCTCACAGGAGGAATACGTGTTAGGTTCATGAAAACACTTCTTAAAGTAAGTAATAAGGGCTGAGCCTTACCTCTCCATCGAATGTGATAACTATAAACCCAATCAACGACAGTCAAATCGTACAGAACATATACTGACCGTGATCGTAGAGCACAATAATGGCGCCGACCGCTGCGAACCATGCCTTGTTATCGACCGCAGCAAGTGGAGACGAGAAGAAAATCTGACTTTGACATATTCGGGTGATAAAGATCACGTTTGCGATTTGGACATACTCCGCTTCAGAGACAGCCTTGGCCATGAGTAGTGCTGACCTATTCGGCCAGTTGAGTCTAACTCGTAGATAGGCTAAAAAGAGAGGCGAGTCCCCTGCCACAAGAGTATTACTTATATATGTGCCTCAATTCACGTAAATCGTACCGCCCGACAGGATTGACGTCGATTGTAATACATACATGATGTGACGGGTCACCGGCTCACTTGAAACACTTGAATATTATCACAACCAAAAGGAATAATCCTCGTTACTTCCGGATCTGTTTACACAGGACCGGACCTTGAAGCCACCAGCCTGGCTCTAGCTGCTTTGCGGGATAAATAGTGCGAGCCTGATCATGACTCCCTCGATCGGCGTCCACCCTGAATTAATATTTCAGACACCGCCCAGGGCCGTGGCATACTCTTCCGTGTACTCATACTTGTTGCAACACTTTGCGCACCGATTTACTGTCACGGTAAAATGAATTGCCATGTCTTGTCATAAGACCATCTTGACTTCTTGACATTCTCCTACGATGTCAATATTGTTTTATTCTGCAAACATGGCAGTGATCCAGGCAACAAAAGGGACGACGTGCCCGATTCCTGATTCTTCACCCGCTGGGCACGCAAAACCTTTTTGCCCCGAGGCTGCTTTCGCTGAACGACTGGGTATGGCCGTATGTCGTAACGCAATGGCAAAGCAAGACGGAACGATAAGTATTCCCCTTTACTTTTGTTGTCACAACTTCGATATTCGCTCAGCGCCAACCTGTCCCTGGGCTACCTGTCTATGCTAGAATTCAACATGGCATCCTTCTCACCAACATGGACATTGCCGCAAACTCAAATAGATCAGCATCCTCGTCGTCGCTCGCCCTCCACAGGGCCCATCGGCTATTTCAAGGAATGTGTGGCACTACAACTGAGCCTGGTAAGCGTTTGAGAACTACCAACCTAAGCCTCAAGGTTTTGAGCTCAGGCTGCATGCTGACGCATTCAGAAACAGTGCTGCGCACGTTTCCAGTATCCACTGGCGTGAATGAGCCACCTACATCGGTATCGTAAGCTGACATCCGTGAGGGCGGTGTGACGTGGTTTTTATGACAGTGAACCAGCAGTATCCAAGTTCGTTTGAAAGAACGAGCGACGTCGCAGTGCGGCAAATGTGCCTTTGCAAGACATTTGCGAATTTCAAATACAAACTGACATCGTGTCGTGGAGGTTTGCGACCGCATCGAGCATAAGGTACGACGACGAATCCTTGGCCCCACTCCACCCGGGTCTGACTCCGATTGTCAGTTGATGTTGACGCATACACGTCACCTGACGATGCGCTATCAGATTGAGCTTCCGAGTGAGCGTCTTGACTGCAGTCACGGATTAAGCTCACCTTGAACTCACGAGGATCGGATTTTGGCATCAACTCGATCTCACGTTCGGTTTATCGCACCATCCCCAAGTTTCCCGTCGGGACCCCTTCCCTTACTCCATTCTTCCTTTGTACATGCGCAGTCAAGAGGACAGGTGATCGTAACGTACACATTGGCGCGCATTGAAAGATCGACGTACTTCGGCCTTGTGCCACATCGCCTCGAAAGACATGCCAAGAACATGGTAGAAATATACGCGACCGCGGCGAACTACGGCCCTTCGAACCCGATCTCGCGGAGGTCCGAGTTCCTCCCGGTGTCTTATTGTACCAGCAACTCTCCCAGTCTGGATATCGGCAGACACCCGCCCAATACACTGTATGTCCATTGTTAAGTATCAGAACTTACTACGAGGGATAGATTTATGCTAGCCATTCGGAACTCCAGATATACGTATCCAATGCCACAGATAGCGTTCTCCATAGTCGACTTTAGTGATCGTCAAAGACCTCCGATGACTTAGCTGCTATACACTTCCAGTGAACCAGTTTGCGAGCAGAAATATTGATCGGCTTCTCGGAAGCTACCCGTCTGTACCCTACCCGTTGACTGGAGTGCTTCTGCTTCGCGAACAACAATGCTCTGAATCTTTGTTCCAGGTATGTGACCACCCTCAGTGCCTTCGTATATTGTCCCCCTCACGGCCATTGACATTTCGGATGAGCTCATAAATCCAGGGACATCCTCCTGAGCTCTCGGTTGAGAACTTGTAATCTCCCAGAGTTTCTGTTGAGGCAACACAAACAGTCGTGGTCATGCCCTCATGGATGATGTTGGTGACAGAAATTGTGATGCAGGGAAGCAGAAGTTTGTGCATAGTGAACATTGAGCTTGTTATAGAAATCAATGAGTTTCTTCTCCAGTAGTGAACATGATAGCGCACATTGACTCGCTCCTCAAATCTGTCTTCAAAGCTGAATACCCTCTTCGGAAGCTCAGTTGGCTATGTTCAGTTGTGCATGATGACTCTTGATATGAGATTGCTGCACAGTTTTTTTGCATGAGCCATTGTCAAGGGTCAAGGGTCAACATGGCTGTGATTTCATACATGATACATGTAGGCTGAGGCTGTAGCTGAGTACAAGTGTACTGTTGACAATGAGTTGTTACATGTGAGATATTTCAAGGAACATGCAAAATATATGTAAAGAAGCACAGGCAGAAGATGAGATGGATTACTTCCAACATAATATCCAGCTTTCTCCAAACAAAGATTCATCCAAATGACCTTGATAAACTTCATGACTTGGAGAGGATATAATCAAAGAGTGCATAGGAAGATGTGCAGAAGACCTATTCCAAGGAGCAATCCAACTAAATAAAACACTATCAGAAGATTTAACCCAACCATCCACCATACATAAACTTTGAAAGGTGAACAGGTCTTTGACATTCCACACTGTGACAAACCCATTCTCTGACCCAGAAATAATATTTCCATCAGGTGAAAATGAAGCAGGCTCAAAGGAATTTTGCTGCCCATGAGATAGATCTATTCCCAATTGGTCACTGATTGCATCTGAAACCCTAATGTTATCATTTGAGAAGTCAGAGACAATGTTGATTCCATTAGGAAGATAGAAAACACACTTGGCTGAAGATTTGTGTTCCTGCAATGAACCTGCCATAAGCTGACCACTGGTAGAATCCCAAAGCTTGATTGTCTTGTCTGCAGAGCCAGAGATGATATAGGATTTGTCAGGAGAATAGGCAACAGACCAGACTGAAGATGTATGTCCCTGGAATGGTCCTGCCACAAGTTGGCCAGTGATTGCCATCCAAACTCTGATAGTGTTATCTGAGGAGCCAGAGACAATATTGATTCCATCAGGAAAATAAGCAACTGATAATACTGAGCCAGTGTGTCCTTGAAGTGTAACTCCCACAGGCCTGCCTAGGGAACTGCATGGGTAAACCCATGGGTGTCTGTGAGTCAATCCATACCCATGGGTACAAACCCATGCATGGGTACCATGGGTATGGGTAAACCCAAGGGTTACCCATGGATATCTGTACTTCGATACCTGGTTAAGACACTAACCCAGCTTGTCCAGGCACACTAACCCCAACTAACAAAGCAGGGATCCTAACCAGACACTAACAAAGCATTTTTGAGGTGTCCTAACTAGAACTAACAAGGCAGGAATCCTAACCAAGCACTAACCAAGCACTAACCAGACACTGACCAAGAATGTGGTTCACAAATTTGTACCATGGGAGTTATGCGCTTAGGGCTGGCTGTATCGGAGGTAGTGTTGATGAATACCCTTCATATGAGTCATGGATCGCAGGAATCGGTGCAGAACCAACCAAGATATGACCATTTTAGTGTCAGATCTCATTTTCGAAGAATTTGTGATTAATCATTTGGGCTGATCGCATCTATTGGAGTCCGATCCGTGTTTTGACACAACTAGGTAATATGTGGGGGGGTTGGATGGCCACCTGCCAGTGTTTGCATTCCAAATCTTGATGGTTTTGTCTCTTGATCCAGAAACAATATGTGTACCATCAGGTGAATAAGCAACAGAGAAGATTGAATCTGTATGCCTTTGAAGTGGATTTGCCACAGGTTTGCCAGTAGATGCATTCCAGATTCTGAGTGTTTTATCCATGAAACCAGAAGCAATATGTTTGCCATTGGGAGAATAGACAACAGAACAGACTGAATCTGTGTGCCCTTGGAATGGACCTTCCACAAGTTCACCAGTCATTGCATCCCATACCCTGAGTGTCCTATCCAAAGAGCCAGAGACAAGATATTTGCCATCAGGTGGTGAGTAGGCAACAGAAACAACTGCAGCCATGTGCCCTTCAAATGGTTTTGTTATAGTTTGACCTGTGATTGCATTCCAGATTCTAATTGTCTTGTCCAAAGAACCAGAGGCAATAGAAAAGACTGAATCTGAATGCCCTTGGATTGGATCAACTACCAGTTGGCCAGTGGTCATATCCCAGATTCTAATACCCTTGTCCATAGAACCACAGGCAACAGAAGCACCATTAGATGAAAAGGCAACAGAAAAGACTGGATCTGTTTGTTCCTGGAATATCTCTTCCACAGGCTTACAATCTAAATCAAAGACTATCAGATTCCATCAAATAAATAGATAAAAGACTTGCCTGAATCTATGCTGGTAATGGCATGTGGTGAATAGGCAACAGACAAGACTGAAGATGGATGTGCCTGAAATGGTCCAACTACAAGCTGACCAGTGGTTGCATTCCATATCCTAAGAGTCTTATCCCTTGAGCAAGAGACAATGTAGATCCCATCAGGTGAATAGGCAACAGAGTTGACTGAATCTGTGTGTCCCTTGGATGTTCCTGCTACAAGCTGACCAGTGGTTGCATTCCATACCCTAAGAGTCTGGTCCCTTGAGCCAGAGACAATGTAGATCCCATCTGGTGAATAAGCAACAGAGTTGACTGAATCTGTGTGTCCCTCAAATGGTCCTGCTATAAGCTGACCATTGGTTGCATTCCATACCCTGAGAGTATTGTCTGAAGAGCCAGAGACAATGCAAGTCCCATCAGGTGAATAGGCAACAGAGTTGACTGAATCTGTGTGTCCCTCAAATGGTCCTGCCACAAGCTGACCATTGGTTTCATTCCATATCCTAAGAGTCTTGTCCCTTGAGCCAGAGACAATGTAGAACCCATCTGGTGAATAAGCAACAGAGTGGACTGAATCTGTGTGTCCCTGGAATGGTCCTGCTACAAGCTGATCATTGGTTGCATTCCATACCCTAAGAGTATTGTCTGAAG
>JBBPOR010000153.1:0-33924 GCA_038091555.1 Leccinum sublutescens | reverse complement strand
CTGCCATGACGGACACGATGTCGGCAGAGTTGCGGGTTTCTCTGATTCTGGGGATATACCATCTGGTGGTCATGCTGCAGATATGTGTTGGAGCGTGAAATGAATCATTAAGGAGCCGCCAGGCTCCAATGGCTGATGGATCCAGGATATGATAGGAATCGTTCGTGGACTAGAATGCATTTCTATTTCAACGAAACTCTTTCATGTAAACTTACAGACGACTGAATGAAGTTACGATCACGGTGGAAAGTCTCGCCAGCCAGCTCCATAGAATCCATGACAGCATCAGACGACTCGAATGATTTCTTTGAATCACAACTGGACAACTTGATCAAGCCCACCTAGTACAGTACCAAATAAATCTCATAAGCATGTCACATGACCGTGGGACGTGCCTGCAATTCTTTTGTGTGGTGCCTGACTTTTCGTTTTCGACCAAACCCTCCTCTCCAGTATCGTGGGAGTAGTTGATAATCACATGTATTCGTCTTGCAATGAGTATCCGAGTCCTCTCGTCGAATAGACAGCCTCTCCTAGTCATCTTCGCTTCTCTTCTCGTATTCAGATCTTCTTTTCTCCCCTCGAATGTTCACGTCAAGATGTCCTCGAGTTCCCTCTCCTCGTGGAATCAGCTCAGATCCCTCCTCAGAATCGTCATTCCCTCCATCCGATCTCGCGAGTCCCTCCTACTCGTCGCGCACTCCTTCTTCCTCGTTCTTCGGACAGTCCTCAGCGTGGCGGTAGCAAAACTCGACGGTCGGATCGTTCGCGCTCTCGTCACCGCAGACGGCTATGGCTTCCTTAAGGGCTTGGCACTTTGGTTCGCCCTGGCCGTGCCGAGCATATACACCAACTCCATGGTATGTACTGCTATGTAGGCTCTTTGACCCTATAGAGCCGGGCGCTAACCCATGTGACAGATCCGCTACCTCCAGTCGAGACTCTCGCTTCGGTTTAGGGACCGTCTGACACGGTTCATCCTCGACCTCTACCTCTCCTCCGCGCCGCATCTCCGCTATTACCGCGTTCCGCTTCAGGGTGTCGACCAATATATCACGGCCGACGTCGAGTCGTGGGCAGAGAGCGTTTCCGGCATATAGTACGTCTCTCCCGAGGATAAGTGGCGTCCAGGTCTGAACTCTTACGCACGCATACAGCGGGAATCTAATGAAGCCATCTCTTGATTTATTGCTCTTTACGTCGCAGCTTTCGCGTTCCCTCGGATTTAGGGGCACAGTTTTACTATTTGTAAACTATTATTTGACGACCAAGGTGATGCTGCGGTCCTCTTTCTGTGGCGGGTATCTGATACTGTTTGTGCAGACTCTTCAAGCAGTCACGCCCGCGTTCGGTCGTCTTGCTGCTGTAGAAGCTCGATTAGAGGGCGATTATCGCGCTGGCGTCGGTCGAGTGGGAAGAGAGAGCGAGGAAGTCGCGTGAGTACTCGTTTATAACGCATATATGCTCCTCTGACAACTTGGATGTTTAGCTTCTACAACGGCGGTCCCCTTGAGCGCGACATCCTCACTCGCGCTTACCTCCGCTTGATCAAACACGTCAATTCTATCTACAAGATCCGGATTGCATACGAATGGACTGAGGATTTCGTGATCAAGTATCTATGGAGTGCTGCTGGGTACGGGCTTATTGCCGTGCCGTTACTGATTACCCGCAAGCAAGGCGAGGGCAGGGACCGAGCTGCCAGTGATGGCGTCGTCGCGGGTCGCACAGAGAGTAAGTCATCCCAACCTGATTTGATACAGATTCGTATTGACTTATTTGATGCAGCTTATATTTCTAATCGTAGACTTCTCATTTCGCTCGCAGATGCAGGCGGGCGGCTCATGTACGCATACAAAGATTTAGTCGAGCTCGCTGGATTAACCGGAAGGTGGGCCCGAAGCCAATTACTTTGTGATGATGCTAAAATTGCGTGTAGAATATATACCCTACTGTCTACCCTACATAATCTTAAAGCTCTTCCACCCGCTCTTTCGGGAGACGGCAATACCTTTGCGCTGTGGGATGTCGACGTCTGCATCCCTTCTCTCGCGCTGCTTTCTAACGATTCGTCCAAGGATAAGGATGTTTCCTCTACCTCTGACGAGGACGCGGAATCCTTGGATGATCTCTCTGGATCTGGAACGGAACTCGTCCGGGCTTTGAGTCTCTCTCTTCACACCGGTATGCATCTGATGATCACTGGCTCCAATGGCGTGGGTAAAACCGCCGTTGCACGCGTCCTGGCAGGTCTCTGGGCACCAAGTGGTGCCGGTGCACACGTCACGCGTCCCACTTCTGATTTGGACAGCCCAAGCGGGCGTCCAAGACCTGGCGTGTTCGTCGTCCCGCAGCGCGCATACATGGTGACGGGTTCGTTGTTGGAGCAAGTGATTTATCCTCAGACGCTTGGCGAGTTTTATGTCGTTCACGGAGGAAACGCGGAGGAGGGGTTGAAGGAGTTGCAAGCGATTTTAGAAGCGGCCTATCTTGGGTACCTAGTCGAAAGAGAAGGCGGGTGGGGGACGGTCAAGGAATGGAGGGACGTGTTGAGCGGGGGAGAGAAGCAGCGGGTACGTCGCGTGGTTCGTCGCAGTCACAGTTTGCTGATTGTGTGCTTTGTTAGATGGCGCTTTCGCGCGTGTTTTATCATCGGCCGAAGTTTGCCATCTTGGACGGTACGTGCTTTTGACTGCAGTGTTGCGCTCGCGCTGATTCGGATGGATATAGAGTGTACTAGTGCTGTATCGAGCGATGTTGAAGGCCGGATGTACGAGCATGCCAAGTCACTTGGTATCTCGCTCATCACGATCTCTCTGAGGTACGTCGAGCTACCGGGGTTGTCTTTATGACGAGGATTGATCTGGCACATTCAGACCTGCACTGACGAAGTATCACACGCACCTGCTGACGCTCGTCGGGGATGGCACGGGTCGATGGACGTTTACTCCTATCGGGCCCTCCTCGTCTTCCTCGAAGCCCGCTGTCGACATTGATTCCTCCGCTTCCACAGATGTCGCCCTTTTGTCACAGCCAGTCGCAATGACGACCCTGTCGGATGGCGTACCGGCCACTGGCGATCTCATTCGTGTGCTGGAGGAGATCCGGAGTTTGGAAGGGCGATTGGAGGAAGCCAAGGGGTGGGAGGCGAGGGTGAGGGAGCTGGAGGAGGCATTGCAGGTTCAGCCCAAGGCAGGTTGATGGGTCGTTCTTTATTTCACCTTTTTTGTTTCAATTTTGTTGAGACATCAGCAAATTGATTGAACGATAGGGTGACCCAAATTCCAATGGAGATCGCTCCTGTATATGCCAAGCTATTAATTGAGCCAGGTGTCGGAGGAATGATTGTGGGGCTCGCTGTCCTTGCCAGTGGGTGAAGAGACCTCGCATTACGAAGAAATCACCAATTTGGCTGTTCGTCCAATGTCAGCCGCAAGTCAGTCGCGTTTCGTTTCGTTTCGTTGCGCCAAAACTTCCCATTACCGTCATTGATACACGCACCGCTCTGCCTCTGATCCTCATACGCCCCAGCCTCGAACAGGTCAAACACGAACACACCCGTCGTCAACGAGGGCTTACTTCCGCCCTATTGTTCGCCCACTTGAGTATTTCTTGGCCGATAATCGGGCGGACAGAGCCGGAGATTAGTTCGGTCTAGAAAGTGTATCAGTATCAGAGCCGAAAAATGGAAACACGAAACACGGACCGCATGAAGCCGAGCAGGAGCGTCCTCGTGCCGTCGATGATATCGGCGCCCTGGATCTCGACCAGATGGTCGAGAAGAAAGAAAGAAAAAAAAAACTTTAAGTCAACGGATTACGAAATCATTACCGAACGCGAGAAACCCCCTGAAATTTTGGGTGCACAAGTCATCAGCAGCACGATCCGTTTCGTTTCGATGCACCGGCAGTGTTCCACACAGTGTAGACGTGGTGTAAAATGGGCGTGCAGTAGCAGTAAAGTGTATAAAAATGAGGTGGGGCGAAAAATTTACCATAAAGCAAAGTCTCTGATTGGCTGGAGCGGCGGGCCAGGGACGCTCGGAACCAATGATCGGCAGCGTGGGTGTAGTCAGCGTGAAGAACAGTATTTATTCTTTCATTTCTCTCTGCGCGCTGTCGCGCGCATGCTGTGAATTATCTTACATCGATCTAAGTTGTTCCCTTACGTCGAGATTGGGTCCACGTGCCTCCTGCCTGGCCTTCTGGCTGTGCTTTGACGGGCTCCCTCCCGACCGGATATGCCACTCACCATAAAGATCTGAACTTCAACTCAGGAAGGCTCGCCCAACACCACTGCCAGTGGCACTGGCCCGGTGGGGTCACCCTCAGTTAGAACGCGTTGTCCGAAACTTGAGTCGTTTGTGAATCGATTGTGGGATCTGAGAAACAATCAATAGTTAAGCGTTGTCAAATTGTACAGGAAAATGCTGTGGAGTCGGAGTGGACCATCGTTTGTTGATTGTGCCCGAATTGGTGCACCACGAATCATCCACTGACGGGATTATATAAAGTCGATCGTGGAATGGGTTGGCGCATCTCCATCTTCCACCATGTCCGCCTCACAGATCCTTTCATTCGACGCCTCTGAAGTGGCCAACGCCATCGAAGATGATTTACCAGACAATCCTTCTGATCCAAGCTCTTGGAAACTGTGGCAATTGTGCTTCCTCCTCAACGGGTTTATCAAAGGTTCAAGAGGCGTCTTGGACATAAAGTACAATGAAGTTAAGAACGCGAAGGAACTGTTGAAGACCCACCCAGAGTTACGAGATATTCTCGTGACAGCTTGGGACAAAAAAGAATACGGCCGTGTTCTAAACCTCAGTACGTGCAGGCTTCGTCATCTCTTAGGAGCGAAGCTCATGATCTAGTGCCACACAGGTATCCTTCGCGTTAAATCCACTATCGCTTCCGACCCCAACTCCTCTTCCGGCCTCAGTGAAGATGTAAAGCGAGGATTACTGGCTGCGTTAACGCGACCTTATCAAGGAGTCGCGGTCGATGCGTTCTATGAATATCTGGAGCGGAGCCATCGCCACTATTTGGACGAGGAGCGCCATTATTACGCCAAATTCTGTTCAATCGTCCAAAGTTCCGGCACGGGAAAGACGCGCGCCATCTTAGAGGTACCCCATCTTGTCATTCAACCTTGTAATATATTACTTACTTGTCACACCTAGCTCGCTCGTAGGGGTGTCTTGCTGTTATACATGAACCTCCGACCTGAAGCGGACAAAACCGGATTCCCTCTTCGTGATGACATGCCCGCGTCAATCCTCACTGGAGATTGCAAAACAGCGGCGCAGTATACCACCCAGTGCTGTGCCTTCTTTTCCGCCATTTTCGAGCTCGTTCGGTGCGACATATTGGACCGGCTGGAACGCGGCGATGGGAGAGCAGCGGTCGAGAACTGGAGCAAGGATATGTGCAAACTAGACTCGCCATTCCGTGCAAAGTTCTTTGTGCGGTTGCAGAGCACGTACGAAAAGGTAGGCTCGGTGGTCTATCCGCTCATGGTCATCTACTTAATTTAATCGGTAGATCAAGGGCGATTTTGAGCTCAAGATGGCCACCGATAGTACTGCGGATGCCATGCAGACCTTATCGCTCGAAGGTCAGTGGGTGAAAAATTGTCCGTTTGTTGCGTTACTCATGTGCTTCGATTGCGTTCCCAGACACCGAAAAGACGTCTGGCGGCTCGAACTCGGATAACGGCCCCGAAGTGCAACTAAGCGTCTACTACTACAAGAGGTTGACTGACGTTCTAGACTCTGCCTTTCCCGATGCGGACCGACACTCGCCCAAGTTGGTTATCGCATTGGATGAGTCTCATCCACTTCACGAGGGGGCGAACTTCCGGCGTTCGACAATACTCTTCCGGGTCATCAAAGCGTATTCGGCGCCGCGCTCCTCCCACGCAGTGTGGGTGGTTTTCGCCTCCACGACGTCGAAAGTCGCCAACTTCGCGTCCCCCCAAGCATTGTGTATGTACCCACCCCACTTCTTTACCATCTCGCTAATGACTCCGGCAGTCAACTCCGCTCGAGTGGCAACAGGGGGTGAACAAATATTCCCGCCGTTTTGCCAGCTGGGATGGGATCAGCATGCCCCGACCTTCGGTAGCGTTTCGCCGGCTGCAGTCGCGAGGGTAAATCATATCCTCGGATACGGTCGTCCGCTGTGAGTTTCTACCTCCCGTATACATTATCTGCGTGTCGGGTTCTAACTGCTCGCTGATAGATGGACATCGCTAAGGGAGACGTTCCTCCCCCACGCGGTCTTTTCACTCGGCTTGAACAAGCTGATCGGGGCGACACCGTATCAAGGTTCAGACGAGAAACAGGCGCTCGTCGTCTTAGCGCAGCGGTTCGGCCTCGACGTCTGTTTTGGACACCGGGAAGCTGTCCGCTTCGTCGAGTCTACTGTGGCCAGCCACATGCGGGTATGCATCATAACGACGGAAGATCGGCTCTGGACCTACAGCACCTATCCTTCCGAACCCTTCCTGTCATGCGTCGCTGCGCATTCGATGCATCGAACCCAAAACTCCCTGGTGGCGACACTACACACCCTCCAAAGCAAGGTCGACAACGGGATGATCGACATCGGACAATGCGGCGAGCTGGTTAGCCGATTGATCTGGCTGCTCGCGAAGGACTTCTTCGTCATTCGCAACCAGAACGCCGACCCACAGGACCTCATCGGCAATGGGTACGACGCCGAACTCGTTCACTGCCGCAGTATCCCTGTGGTCGAGTTTCTCGAGTTCGTCTTCGGCGACGACTTCTGGGGAAAAGTCGAACATGGCGCTGGCGGCGAGGCCAAGGAGGCATTCCAGGATGCCTACATCAACTTCTCGCATTGGGTGTCGATGAACACCTTTATTCGACAGGAGGAAAAGGCGCCAGAGGATCAGCTGGAGTGAGTTACTATTTACTTTCACATCTTTGTTCCGTCGCTGATGTCACATACAGCCTCAAGGAATGGACGATGCGACACTGGCAGCGAACATGCGCTGTCCAGTGCTGCCACAACCAGCCGGCCATCGACAAGGTCATTCCGATCTACTTCAAGTCGAAGGCCGGTGGACCCAAAGGTGTGGACTGCGTATCGCAGATCCTCATCTCCGACAAGGCGCGCACGTCCAAGCAGCACGGCGCACTGGTCAAAATCCAACGGAACGACCCGACCATCGGCGGACCGGAGAGCTCGAACTCTCTCCCTTACATCGCCATCCTGGCCGACCTCCGTCTGGAGAAAGAAAAGGGGCTGGAGAACGTGACCTTCCCCACCCGGGCTTCTCAACGCACGGGGAGCGACACGCGGTGCCTCCGTATCCACGCACGCGGACTCTGCGAAGAGAGCTATCCGTTCCTGGCAGACTACCCAGAGGTGCTCAAGGCCTTGAACCGCCTACTTGAACGGGGGGCGACGCCACCAAAATCGGACCGACCGCTCGCGGAGTACCTGCAGAACCAGGTGGAGTACGGGAACTCGGGCGAGGTACGACACATGCAATGGGAACGATCGAGCATCCCGGTCGAGTCGTTGCAGATCTAACGGGGCGGCGAGCGGGTCACTCGGGTCGGCGGAGGTTGTGCAGGGTCCATGTACTATGGCGCGCAGCGGTTCCATCCGACGTTTTTTTTTTTTCCACTGGCATGACACTTTCACTGCTGTATGTCGTAACTTTTATTTCATCAGATGTATCTCTCCATGCATGATATTATGTACTATACGTTAGAAGTCGATGTCCTTAGTACGAAAATGCTACCAGTGGTTTTTGATCGAGTCAAGACGGACGATAGACGAGCCAATGAGTCCAAAGTGTTATTGGCTTTCGTTGTCGTGTACGATGGACTCCTTTATATACCCTTCTGGTCCCACAAGTATCCCCACCTTCGGAATGACTGGCGAGAAAGCACGGAGAAAGAAAGAGTCTATGGATTCGAAGTGCCACTAGTACATAAACATTTGTTAGGCAGATTATAGGCGATCACATTCACGTATCAACTACAAGTATTCTGTTGTCGACCAGTTCCAGGGCCTCTCCACCACTGGCAAGTTCCTAGTGCGCGATGCTCATCAAACTTCCGATAAACGTTAAAATCTAGAGCGCAAGCACATATCAGCAAGGCAGCGAGAAAAGGAAAGCCAAAGAGTAGAACGCACCAAACGCGGTCGCACGTCCACAATGTCCTCGGGTACGAGGAAGATGAGCGCATTCATCTTTCTCGCGATCGAGATCGCCAATTTGGCTGTCCGTCCAATGTCAGTCGCGTTGCCGCCAAAACTGCCCACACGCACCATTCTGCCTCCGATCCTCATACGCCCCACCCTCGTGCACGTCGATGACGAGCGTCGGGTCGACGATCCCTGGGCGGAGCGCCTCGAGCAGGTCAAGCACGAACACGCCCGTCGTCAACGAGGGGTCCTTGAACGACCGGATCGAGCGCGAGCCTAGCTTATTTCCGCCCTTTTGCGCTGTCGTGTTCGCCCACTTGAGCATCTCTTGGTCGGTGATCGGGCGGCCAGAGCCGGAGAGATTGCTGAGCGTCTTGGTGATGTTCAGTCTAGAGAGTGTGTCAGTACCAGAACCGAAAACACGAGAACACGAAACACGAACCGCATGAGCTGCCAGACGAGACCGAGCACGAGTGTCCTCGCCCCGTCGACGATATCGGCACCCTGGATCCCGACCAAACGCATCCCATTCTGCTTCCCGAGCTCGACCACATAATTCGTGTTCTCGACCTGCTTGAACCGCGAGAGGGTGCTCTGGTTCGGCGTGATCCCGATGTCCTCCTGTTCCTCTCCCCCACCACTCAAGTCCAAGGACGCCCGAGGAGTCGACGCTCCCTTGGGCTTGGAGACGCGTCGCCAGATGACTGAGCCTGGCAGGATCTTGTCGAACGCCTGGAGGATGACCAGCCCGTCCTTGATGTTTTCGAACAGGTTGAACACGCCCGGTTCGACGCCGAGTGAGTTTAGCCAGAGCGTGAACACGCGCGCCTCGCGCTCGCCTTCGGCATCAAAGTCCTCGACCGCGCCATATTCTTTGGCTTCTTGCTCATCGAGTGGCGCGAGCCCGGGCCAGGTGTTGAAGAGGTTGGCGACGAAGGCGAGGTTCAGGCGGGGGTTCCCAGAGACGAGGGAGGAGGCAGTGAGATATTTGCGGCAGCCGATGGTGGCGGCATTTTGGAGAACTTGTTCGGCGCGCTGGCGAAGATCTCTGGTCTGAAGAGGGGCGCGAGAGCATTCGTCGGGCTTGAGTTGATTGAGAAGGACGGTGTAGTTTTCGCCGTCGGATACGTCGCGGCTAAAGTTGTTCACTCTGAAGGAGGTGGGGTCAGGGGGTGTGGTGTTGTATCATAAAAGGAACATTACCTTCGCTTCCAGCCCGCAGCCTTCAAATGATAGTTAAACCATCGGAGTAGGATCTGGTCAGGGGTCAAACGAAGGAGATCGTCGATGGTCTCTCCTTCTTCACATAGCCGATACAACTCGGGGTGAAGTTTGATATCGACTTGAGCAAGGAGACCGCGACGGATGATCTGCCAGATGAGTCCAAGGATGAGATGTTCTCTGCCGTCGGAGAGATCAGACGAGCCGATGTTGACGACGGAGCACCCGATACCCTTGGCAGACGTGATGACGATGTTGTTGTTCTCGGTGATCTGGAAGGCGTTCAGGGGTTTACGAGCGGTGGGGGTGTTGAGCACACGAGTATCAATAGTGTCTGGGACGGAATCGTTGATGAGTTTACAGAGGATCAAGCCGTCACGACACTCGTCAAAGAGTTGCATCGTGTCTGTGGGGATGGGGAAACGGGACCCGATATCAAGGTCATTCTCGATGACCTGTGGGTTGGGTGAGCAGACAAAGATCGATAGAGGAAGGACTATGGGGTGCTCACGCCGTTGATGTGATTGGTAAACTCCTTCCGCTCATCTTCGTTGATGGTGTGGCTCACGTTGGCGTTTGAGCCCTTGACGGTGACTTTTCCGGCCCTGGTGGGCAATACAGAGGCTTTGGACTGTGACCTTAGTTTGAAGTTGAGCTATGAACGTGAGGATGAGAAAGTGGCTGATAGGGGATGACATCACGAGCGCGGACACACCTCGACCCAGTCTTCGAGCTCGACCTTTCCGCTGGCGTCGACGGAGACGCTCTTGAGCGTCTCGCGTGCTTGATCGTAGGACTCGCCGCTGCTCTGGAGGACGTGGAGGACAGAGCTCTTGTCTACGCGTCCAGGGGTGTCGGTCGAGATCGCACTGGCAAGGATGTGTCAATCGTGAGCAGATTGTGATCTTGCGAGGACAGACTTGAAGCGATTGATGAGATCAAACATCTCATCCTTTGTGACTTCTGGGTACTTTTTCTGCAGTCGAAATGCTTCCATGGGGGGCGACGGTGGTGTGAAGGAGACAACTTGTGTTGTTTTGGAAGGCTGCCACCTCGGCGGTGTACTACTGCGCACTGTCACTGGCATCGGATAATAGTATCTCTATGTTCGGCGAGAATCGCTCTTTTTATACTATGCAAACGCCGCAGTCGATGGCGAGGGACTGCGCCTCGTGACGACAGCGTAGTGCGCCCTGCCCTATGGGCATAAAATTACTGCGGAGTAATCCCTTCGGGTACACCGTCGTCGTCATCGTCGACCACGACGACTGTATATGTTTGTTTATCCAAAAGCACTTATGCTCAAGCCAGTGCGTGTGCTGTACTGGCTTCCTATCGGTCTGGCTTTTACGCATTACTGCTACACCCTCAAGACCGTCCGAGGGCGAAGCATGCAGGTCCGTCGCGGTGTCTCCTCCCGAAATATCCTCGAGACCTATGCTCCTTCCCGTCAGTTAGCCCACGCTCAACCCCGACACTTCTCGCTGGGACGATATCGTTGTCTTTGACCGCTTCACCCTTCACTCGGGCCGTCCGATCGCCAAGGGCGACGTCGTCTCGCTCAGGTGCGCCGAGTCCTACACGCCTTACAAGACACACAGCAAATGTTTTTTTTTTTTTTTCAGAGACCCCGTCAACAATAAAATGATCGTCAAGCGTGTCGTAGCCGTCGTAGATGATGTCGTCCAGACGCTTCCGCCGTATCCAGACCACGAAGTGCGCGTCCCCGAGGGCCACATATGGGTCGAAGGCGATGAACCCTTTCGTACGCTCGACAGCAACACATTTGGGTCGGTGCGTCACGTTTCACATCCGTCTCTCGCTCGCAACGTCGCTCTGACTTACGACGATCGCATAGGTGCCTCTGGGTCTGGTGGATGCCAAACTCAACTACATCGTCTGGCCCCTCCATCGGTTCGGTCCATTGAAGCCTCCGGAAAGACCAACATCAAAGATGGGCTTTCCACGTGATTCGCAGTGGCGCGATGCAATGGCAGCCTTTGAACGAGAGCGCAAAAGGCAAGCTCGTGTCACGCCCGCGTCTGTCAAGAACGACCAGGCCGCCAGATCGTGACGGCGTACTCGCGTCCGCATACCAATGTTCTAGACTACCGCGACACCGTGATGCGTCATCTTGCCCGTCGCTGTGGTGACCTGTAACCCGAGACCGGCATAATATACAGGACTACATGCATACATTCCCCCGCGGTTGGGCTTTCAATAGTGTATGTATGCTATATTGAATTCAAGGAACCGTCAGGTCGGGGACCCCTCACGTCGGAAGAAATTCACGTTTTTGTTTCTGCTGACCACCTTCTCAACCCCCGTCTCCCAGCATATCTGAGCGGTCTTCCAGGTCCACTGGGACGACAATAGCGGTAAATGCGCTCTTCTCGCAGGGGAGAAGTCGTTAGATCAAGAATCGGCGCATGCAGTTCCCGTTCTCCATGATCCTCCGCAAGGAGCTCGTGAACAACGCCATGGTCCACAAAGATGGGCCAACGCACTCCCTTGTCGAGATAGTGGTCAAGCGGAGGTCGCTCGCAACTAAGCACTCTCTTCTGACAGCACCGCTTGGCCCGTGCATGCATCCCCACGAGGACGTGACCTTGCTAGCAGAAGCTACCACAACCAGTCTGTCTTGTGTATGAACTCCCGAACTTGTGAGGATCTCTTACCTGCCTCTGCCAAGGTGTCCGCCTCTTCGTCGTCCTCGAATTGTGCGTGAACGGACATAAAGCATCTGTACAACTGACAAAAAATTATCAGCCGACTTTGTATCTGCATATATCTAACACTTGCCATCAAGCCGTCTGCCATTGCGAACGCAGCAACGTCGGCTGCAGTCCCAAGAAATATTGGTACGCAGTTCGGTGTGACTAATCCGCAATCGTTACATCCCCCCTTCCATTCCTCCGCGCTCCAATCCAACCCGCCGCCTGCGGCCCCTTCAGGCTCGTTGTGGTCCAGCATAGATATGTCACTGAGTTGATTCCCTTCCGCCTCAAGAGTAGATTCGGCGGAGTCTCCAGATCCTAACTCGTCTAAAGTCGCGGATAGCTGGGTCGTCACGTTAGCGGGGAAGGTCGACTATGGGGTTCGGGTGGATGATCGTCGAGCAACGGTTCGTAATCGGTGGTAAAGGGTGGTGGATCGATAAAACTGAGCGGGGAGTTGAGCATAGAAGATAGCGGGGATAGTAGGGAAGCGGGCGCTGCAGATAGCATCGCTTCGAAGGAGTCGTCGGCAAGTGAATGGGATGGTCCTTCGCTTCGTCGTCCATGGTTGTTTCCTCGTCAGCTCCTGCCTCAGTGAGTGCTATATGCTCCAGCCCTCAACCTCTCCTGATAAGCCATCTCTCTAGTCCTCGCCCTTTCCGCCGTCTCTTGTCTTCGTCGTTGAGCCTTGTGGATGCGTTGTCCAGCGAGGACTTCGTGTGCTACGCTCAGATTTTGACGCTTGGCGGCTCGCTCGTCTTCAGGCACGTGGTCGCCAAAGAACTGAAGTAAGTCGGGCTGCGCGTGGGTTGTTGACAAGATACACATGCCGTCCGAGCCGATCTCGGAGAAGCGATGAGTGGGATTATTGACATTATACGCCCGAGCTACAGTAGTGTAAGCTGCCGGCTGCGGAGGTAGGTCTCGACTGTTTCGCCGGATACAGAGCTGACGGCTGTAGTCCAGATGACGATCTAGTAGATCCCTAGTGACAAGGATCGGGACGGGTGTAGATCCGCTCGCATCAATGACGATGAAATTGTCTCCAATGCGTCGGAAGTTCGAGAAGGGACGATTAGTAGTCCGTCGACTAGTCCGTGAGCCGCGGTCGGTCCCGGACATGGGTAAAGGATGAATGGTCGGGCGCGAGTGGGGACAAGGTAAGTGGGGGTGCCGTTCTTCGGTCCAAGCGCAATGACCATTAAATAGCCTTTCTTCGACAGACGGGGGTGTGTTTGGACGGGTCCGCGTTCCTGTCGGTAGGTCCTCGATCCGCTTGACCTCAAACAGGTTAAGATAATCAGTGACAGCTTTCAGATGGCAGATCTGATAATACGGCAACCAAGTGACGTCGCCTGATGCCCAGCGCACCTGCAACAGAGTGTCGCTTCTGGCTCCGTGGTGATCCAAGACTTGGTCTACTTCCCAAGACTGGTCCTCGTCATCAAAATATGCAACCTGGTGCTCTAGCTGTCCCGGGAAGAGCCTGTCATCGTTCGGCACATGGATCCTAAGCAGTGACGAATGAAAAATGGGGTACACGCCTCGTTGTCTGAGACGCGCGGGTAAGTCCAGTCGAAACGAGTGGTTTCCGAAGTCCCTAATAATTTTGTAGGGTCCAATGAACTTAGGCGCAAGTTTGCGGGCCAGTCCTTTGGGCAAAGAGATATTCTTGGTCGAGACATATACCAAATCGTCAACCACAAATGGACTGTTATGGCGCTTTCTGTTAACCATTCGCGTTTGCTTTATACGTGCTGCAAGTACAGCGTCGTGAGCTGCAACAACAGCTGTCTTCATTCGCTGAGCAAAGGCCCGTACGCTCAGGTACTCGTCGCGTCCAGGGCCATTTGTCCAGCTGGACACCACGGTCAGCAAGATCTGTGTTGATCATGCATTCGTCCATTACAACGTGATGAGTATCCGATATACTGTAGCATGAGAACCTGTCCGGAGCATACGTTCCTGGGTCCCTCAAGTCATCCCCAATGTAAGGCGCTCCTGCACACAAGAGGTGTACAACTCGTCGAGCTAGTGGATCTCCCATTCGAGTGGAAGATCGACAATGATAATCAAGCGAGTCACTCTCTGAGTCTGCTTGTGATTGAACAGCCGTATCATACGAGGCCTCATCAGTATCATCAGAGGACTCCTCTGCATTTGAGCTCGTGTCCAATATCATTGAGCCTAAAGAGAGTGAATCCACCCGTTCTGTTGTAGCAGCTAAGGCTTCCAGCTGAGCAAGGTCGTCTCCGACTTGTATGCTGTAGCTCTTTACAACTCCAGGAGGATTCTTTGAACTCCCTTGAACCGTAGTTTTACTCGGACAGTTGGATGCCATATGTCCAGGTTTACCGCATTCGAAGCACAGTCTTTCCGACATGCGTCGATCGTGTTCTTCCTAAGTGAGAGCATATTTCTTGGTTATGCGTTCTCCTGGCTTCGCCGTTCCACGGGTGTGTTCCCGTTTCCGGTCGCGTTGCCCTGATTTCAATTTTTCCTTATGGTCGTTTCTGTGTCTATCAGGCTTCGAGGCTGTGGCACTTTGTTCAGGTGCCTCTGGGGCCTTATCCGAGCGAGCCTGGTTTGACCCAGAGCCTTTGTTACGAGTTTTAGGACGTTGGTTGTGGTGTTCACCAGCCGAATGCGCGATCTCGATTACCTCAGCGGCTGAGATCACCGCCTTCAGCGAGGACTTCTCGGGGTTTAGCTTGTCCCGCCAAAGTGAACTTTGAATGTATGAGTTAAGCCCAAACCAGAGTTTCATAACTTTGTCGCGTTGACTGACGTCTCCAATGAGATTCCACAGTTCGTTTAGTTCGGCAACGAACTCTCGAACCGTTTTCAGGTTCTGGTACGCGCGTCGCAGCTTATCTCTCTGCTTCGTTCGGAAGTTGATAGGAAAGCAGCTATTGAATAGTTCCACAAGGAAGTCTTTCAATTTCCATTTGTACGGGCTATCCGATACTTCTTGTAAGTAGAATTCGTGCGCTTTGCTCGTTAGGTAGTGTGATAAAACGAAGACCTGATCAGCCGGTGGGACCCGCCCTGCTTCAACATAGGCAGTCCCTTCGGTCACGAAATGATGGATGGCCCTTGAATCAGGGGAACCATCATACTTCGTCGGCGGGATAGGTTTTAGTTTGCCGTATCCTCGACGCCGTTTCTTACTTCGAGACTTGGTCTTCCCGCGGGATTTCGAACGCTTTTTCGAACGTTTGGATCTACGATGCTTCCGATGCCCTCGCCTGGATGACGACGAAGACGTACTCGTCTCGCTGGATGAGCTAGACCCGCTGCTCGGACTCGATGACTCGTCTGACTCGTCTGACGAGCTGTCCGAGGAGTCAGAATCGTCGCTACTACCGTCCTCTGACGTGTACGATCGAGGAGCCCTTCGACGGCCCATTTTTGCGCCTCCGAGCGCTCGACCGATGTAGCTAGTGGGAGCGATCTGCTGTATAGGTTCGAGCATACGGACACCCGATGCCCGAGGCTTTCTGTGCTTGGCTTTGAGCGCGGATCTGATCAATCCTTCAACGGGATTATTATCAACCTCCTCTCCATCATCCGAGTCCTTGTCGGTGATGATTGGGCTCCGAGTCGTCGCACGACTGGATGTCCTCTTTCGCTTCGACCTGGTCTTTTTAGGTCGAGGACGTGGTTCATAGTCTGAGTCGGACGAGGTTTCTTTGTCTCGTGTCTGATTATAGAGTTCGAGCGCGCGCTTCTGCGCCTCGATGTCTACCTCGTGGCTCGCGAGGTCTAGCCCTCCCCAGTTACGGGGGTCTATACCTTTGCCTTTATCGAGTATGGGAGCGTCCTCCCGGTCGGTAGACTCTGTCTCAGTTTGCCTTGCTAAGGCCTCAGAGGGTTCTCGCAAATGAATAGTTTGGCGTTGAAGGGGAGTTAACTTTTTCCTAGCAGTACTGATTGCTCGTTGTAACTCCTGCTGTAAGGTACGGGTACCTCTCGATACGCGTTGCGGCGAACCGCGAGTGCGTCGACGCGTTACTGTGGTCCAAGGGACCTCGTCGTCATCCGGATGTTCGCCGGGAAGCGACATCGCCTCGTTCGATGAACGGGAATCGGCACCAGCAGGGCTGGGCAACATCGATCCGGCCCGCGAAGGGACTTCGGATACATCTCGTGAAGTATGAGCAGCACGGAAGGATCGCGTGTGGTCATACTCCCGGTAGTTCTCCGCACCTCGGGTGGAGGGCATAGGAGTGATCTGGGGAATTGATAACTCACTGTTGGCGCGACGACGGGGTGTCGACGACTGAAGCTCGGTCTGAGCTGCGCTTCTAAGGTTGTAACGCATGTTTTCGAAGGTAGTAGGGTTTTTGATAGAGATTTGAAGGGTTTTTTGATGAATTTTGTTGACGGTGGTCTTCCTTTTAGCTGGCCAGGCCTAGAGGTACCGTCGACGGAGAGAGAGAGAGATAGAGAGATAGAGATAGAACGAAGGAGTAAAGACTTTGAACTTTCAAAAATGTGTAAGCGGCTGACTTCCTAAAGGAGAGTCGAGAAAAGAAAGGGATAAAGTGTCTTTTCTGAGTAACCTGGGGGGAACATATAACGCTACAGTCTCTGTCTTTTATATCTATGGCCAACGACCGTATCTCTGCTGAGGTCTGGCCGCTCTGCGCACAGACCACCGTTCTGGCATTTGTGACGCGTGACTTATTAGTCTGCATGACTAATCCGCAATCGTTACACCTTTCAAGACTCATCTCCGCTTCAAATCTCACTGTGAAATTTTCACTCAATCCTCGTTTTCTTTTCTTAACGATGCCGAGTCTTGTGGACATGGCCTGCGGCAGTGTGAAGGTGAGCCTCATCATACGACCTTACCTCTCCACGCCGATCAGTCGATGATTTTCAAAAATTATACTGATTTAATGAATACGACCCGCTTTTGAAGCGGGAATGACCGTCAATTTCTACTCTTTTCTGAGACTCCGTCGCCAATTTCTTGTCATTTTGTATGTTCGTCATTGACAAGTATTTTTGCAGCTTCTGCGGCTGTCGTCTGGTTCTCCGGCAACTTTTGCTGTCTTCCCGCATCTTGTTTGGGCGGAGGAGCATTCTGTAAACTCCTGACATCAACGCTTTTTTTTTTGGAAATGGGTCCCGCCACCCTCGACGATTAAACTCGACTTTAGCAACATTTCTCTGCAACATCTACCCACTGTCTATACAATGGTAGATCATCAGGACGTCGAACCTGCTTCTCGTCTCCGCTGCACATCGAATGACGGGCTACGAGACCTACGCGCACTTGGACTTGTTGCGCTGATCATAAAAATGCTCGTATGCAAACGTTGCTAAGTACTTATAGATGATTACCACGAATTACGCTGTCCGCGATAGCCATCCCCATGCTAGTAACAACATATCCTTGCGGATGGGAGGGGAGCGGGCATGGACCCACCTACTGCTTTATTCATGTGTGTCGTCGCGTCAGTCCTTGGGGTTTGCTTGTAGTCGGATATGTGTCACGCAAAGCAATCTCAGCCAGCAAGTTTTTTTACTCAGATTGAGTCGCGGGGACAACGTTACAGGTTTGACGCGCCAACTCGTCTTGCGCAGACTCATCGAGAAGGCCAAACATGGTCCCTTGCTACGCCCAACACCAAGTGAACTGGGTCGGAAGGCTACGGAGCCCTTTGTATCCACAAAACGAGGTAGTCGACTGGGTTTTGCAAGTTTCTTTCTGACACCTATTAGTACTTACAATACATCACCTGGCAGGGCTTTCACCACTCCGCTTTGTTAATCGCCTTTGTCGGAACAACTGGGATTTTGTTTCCCTTGTATCCAAACCCATCTAGCCACGGCCAAACTACGCTCCTGCTTTGCTCAAACGAGGCAATGGCATCTTCCTTCTGCAGCGTCAGTGCGATGTCGTCCAGGCCATTCAACAGACATTGGCGCCGGAATGGATCCACCGTAAAGCGAATCGCCTGCTTGCAGTTATCTCGCCTCACTTCCTGTTTCTCGAGGTCGACCTCGAGCTCCACGCCCGCACCTGCATCCGCAGCAAGTTCTTTGCACTCCGCTTGAGAAAGTACCAACGGGAGCATGCCGTTTTGCATAACGTTGCTCCGGAAAATCTCACCAAAACTCGGGGCAATAACACAACGAATGCCAAAGTTATTCCTGTAATTCATTATTGTCAGGCGTCAGATAGTGACCGAGCCATGGTAGGGGGACTCACAAGCTCCATGCAGCGTGCTCGCGAGAGCTACCACAACCAAAGTTTGGCTCGCTAACGACGAGAATTCTTGCCTGGTCGTATGGAGCCCGATTCAGAACAAAGTCTGTTTTCTCCCCTGTCTTGGGATTGAAGCGAAGGGCATAGAACAGCCCATTAGACAGTCCGGTACGTTTCAATCCTTTGAGGAACTGTTTGGGAATGATCATATCTGTGTCGACATTGGCCATGTGCAACGGTGCTGCGACCCCCTTGACGATGACAAACTTCGGAACACCAGAGCTCGAAGACGCTGCGGAAGAGGTCCCGGATGCGTGGGTGAGGGGCTGGGGCTCAGGAGGAGGGAGGACAGGGTCTGTGAAGAATACGTGTGGACTCAATTGTTTCAAGGACGACGTTTCGGTGATTTTACTCTCAGTCGTTGAACCCAACAACTTCCGGACATCAATAAGCTTTCCCTTGATGGCTGCAGCCGCTGCCATTGCAGGACTGAGGAGATGAGTCCGTCCTCCAGCGCCTTGACGACCTTCAAAGTTGCGATTACTCGTGCTAGCACAGCGCTCGCCAGGCGCCACCCGATCCGGGTTCATACCCACGCACATAGAGCATCCAGCCTCCCTCCAGTCAAAACCAGCGCGCTTGAAGATGGTATCTAATCCTTCTGCTTCTGCGTGCTGTTTAACTAACCCTGAACCAGGAACGATCATGGCTTGGACGTTCGGCGACACCTTCACGTCGGGTCCGGCAGCTAAGATGACTCGCGCAGCAGAGCGAAGATCTTCAATACGACTATTGGTGCAGGAACCAATGAAGACTTTGTCTAATGAAATATTTTCCATGCGAGTATTCGGTTGTAGTCCCATATAAGCCAAGGCTCGCTCTGCACCAGCCCGCTTGGCTGGGTCCATTGTTTCTGGATCTGGCACAGAACCAGTGATGGGAACAACGTCCTGAGGAGATGTGCCCCACGTAACAGTGGGTGGTATATCTGCTCCATTGATCTTTAGTTCGATATCGAACTTTGCGCCGTCATCGCTCTTGAGAGTACGCCAATAATCAAGAGCACGGTCCCATGCTTCGCCTTTGGGAGCCAGCGGACGATTGCAGAGGTAATCAAAGGTGATTTGGTCGGGTGCAACCAAACCAGCTCGGGCACCAGCTTCGATGCTCATGTTGCAGACGCTCATACGACCCTCCATGCTGAAGTTGCGGAAAACAGAGCCAGCGTATTCGATAACGTGTCCTGTGCCTCCAGCTGTTCCGATTACTCCAATGATATGCAGGATGACGTCCTTCGAGGACACGCCTTCAGCGAGGTCACCGTCTACGGTGATGCGCATGTTCTTTTCCTTGCGTTGCAGTAAGGTTTGAGTAGCAAGGACATGTTCGACTTCGGATGTTCCAATGCCAAACGCCAAAGAACCAAATGCGCCATGGGCTATGTAAGGAGCACATGAATGACTGACAAGATCTGAAATTACGAACATACTGGAGGTGTGTGAATCACCACAGACGCAGGTTATACCTGGAAGCTATGGATGTTTGTCTTGTATACAGTGCCTTTGAAAAAGATCTGAAGGTGTCTCACTGTGAAACCTTGTTCGGGTCCGATGACATGCACGATCCCTATCGTTCGATCAGAAATAGAGTTGCCGGAAGAACATAAGTACCTACCCTGACGTCGGTCCGCCATTCCAAAGTACGTGAGTCCGAACTCTTTTGCATTTTCTTCGACGGCCAGACATTGTGCGCGAGAATCAGTTTCTGCGACAAACGTATCGACAGATTTATAGTTCTTGCGCGATATCGTACTTTTATCGAACGAGTATTCTGATCTGATAGTGCTGCTGGAGCATTGCAAAGTAACTCACGGAATATTATGATCGACAGTCGCTAGAGTGCAATCTGGCCTGCGAACGCTCCGCCCAGTTGATCGCCTGCCAGCACTATCAGAAAACGAGTCGACACGAGTGAATATGGAACGTACAGTCCCTCGAACGCCTGAGGGCTCGTGACTTCGTGAACAAGGTGACTGCGAGACAAGCTCGTCATCGGGTTCACTCGAGAGACCTATACACGTACCGATCAATGTAGATAAGGGCAAATCCATCCTCCATTGAATCGCTGGGTGGAAGTAAGCTCCATTGCGACTCGATATGACATTGTGGCTATCATTTACACGATATGGTCGTCCCAAACTTTATCGTACAGGGTGCGGGGTCCAGTGACTTGTGCTGGCATAGTGATGCACAGAGTATAACAACGGTGAGGATGGCGAAGAAAGAATGCTCTCAATCTTGTTGCGTTGGTTGCGCTTCAACCGAATCGGATCCGGTGAGTCAATAATCTCGGCCGATCGTGGTGACTACAGACTCGGACTACTTATAATCACTGGATTCGGGCGATGAGGAAACCGCCAACTTATAACCCGGGCACAGTGATCACGCAGCGGAGCAGTACGATCTCGAGGCAGTAGAGCCTTCAACCGGCCATGTACCAGAATCGTTCGTATAAATAGTCCGAGGCTGAAGCACTGTCTCAGCAGGCCCGTGCAGAGCTGTGTTAATTCGGAAGCAGTCACATACTATTTTACTGATTTGGCACCTTAAGCGCTTCAATCTTGTAACAATTACTCTCACAATAAAACTAGTCTTCCCCCTTGCCTGCCACCTTCCTAGCCCATGTCTCGCCAACGTATATAAGCGGTCTCTCAGGGTTAAGCTTACGGTAGTAGCGATAAACGAGCTCTTCGCCTTCGGGGGGTGAAGACACCACTGGCTGAAGAATCGGTGCACGTAGCTCTCGCTCTGCAGGATCCTCCGCAAGGACCTCACGAACGGTGCTACGGTCCACAAAGATGGGTCCACGCGCTCCTTCGTCGAGATAGTGGGTAAGCAGAGGCCTCTCGCAACCACCAGGCTCGTCTGATAGGGTGCCTTGGCTCATCGTATCCGTACTTGGGTGAAGGCATCCAGACGACGGTGTAACATCACCCAATGGACGTACGATAACTGGAACAGTCCCCGAGTATGAATGAGTGGGTTGTGGCATTTGTGGCATTTGTGGCATCTTTCGCTTCATCCAGGGCACCCATTCCTCCTCGTCATCCTCAAACACTGGACCCAGAGGAACGCGAGGTTTGGGTCCGGTAGCGGAGGGATCATCTGGGTCCACTGCTTCACCCTGTGTGCGAGGTGTCGTCAACGTGATCATAAGTGAGTTGGTAAGCGTCTGGTAGTAAGCGTCGAAGTTGGTGATGTATCGGCGGTCCACTTTAACAGGGATAGTGAATGCAGTGCTCATCGTCGTCACGATGTCATGTGATTGAATCTCGTCGGCGGTCGAGTTAGGCATCGTAACAGAGACCTGCTCAGTGCGGGAGATTAAACACGCGGGTTTCCATGAATTGTGCTTTGCTTCTTCAACGTCCTCGAGTGTAGAACGCAAGACGTATCCAGGGACATGCCAAGGTTCGGAAACCGACATGCCATACTCAGCAGCCCATTTTGACGAAAAGGTTGGTTGTATACAACCTCGGACTGTTAGTGGTGCACTAAAATTGCGCGCAGGTCCAGTTCTGGTGATGACCATGGTGACAGATTGATATCCGGAACCTGGTTGTTCACATTGGGCAGCGCGCCTTCGTATAGGTGTTCCTAGAACGTACCTTCGATGAATATCAGGTCAGGAAAAGAGCTGATCTGTGCAGTGTAGTTTGTGGCAGGAGAGTGATCAAGACGTTGCATCGGTTTGAGTGCAATGTTCTCTGAGATTGGAAGTCGACGGGACTCTGTGGGATCGTAGAGTGGCTGAAATCCTGTAAATCCGGCCGATATATCTTCTGTCGTTCCATTCACAAAAGACACGCGAATGAAAGATTCGTTCATGGACTCCACGTCGACTATCTGCAGTGTAAATGATAAGCATCTATTCAATTTCAGCTCTCGAAATTGGCCGACCTCGGCGTCACCACGTCCTCCAAACATGAATCCAGAATTCATATAATCTTGAGCCGGAGGGAAGTTCGTGGAAGGAACTAGAACAGAAAAATGGTGCACGACGTCGTGATATAACGAAGTTCCTTCAACGATGGGTATGGGTTGCGTTATTTCGAAGACAATTCGCTCCTCTTCCCGGATTGTCCACGCGTTCTTGTTGGCGTGTAATTCATAAGACACAGCTTCGTCGGTACGGTTGTCAAATCTCGATGATGGATATGCCCATGGTGATGTTGCTTGAGAACTCAGAAATGCTGGGTGCACAGGTCTTACCCGTTTCCTATCTTCCCGAGAGAGTCTATTTCAGGATGGTTCAATAATGAGAAGGAAACGAAGTATGAGGAAAGGCGTACAGAGCCTTCATGAAGGATCGTTCCTTGAGACGTAGACCCAACAAGACACTCTCGACGGGAGGACATCCCGCGCTTATCTTGACCCTAGCGCTGCCTTGTACGACAGTGCTCGGAGTGAGATCCTCTGCTCTGACCCATGCATGAGCGGTGCAATCAGCATTGGCAAGGGAGATGCTTCCGTGAACTGCGCCGAACAAAACCAAGAAGCCTAGGAGGCGCATTGTGTGCTATGAGTTTAGAAGTTAGCGAGGAAGCAGAAGGACTGACTCGGATGAACACCTGTACTTATATCACGATCTCGAACCTCTTCTGGCTTTCCGAACCGAACGTGGGCACGGCACTACCTGCCCGTGTGCATGGTTCCTGGCCAACTACCGGCGTTCAAGCCTTCTAGGCACAGTACTTGGGGGACGCCGGTCAGGGTAGGGTCCCCTCATGAGATTCTTTGCGGATCATAGAAACCGCCTCCACTCCGAGTCAGTAATCCATTACCTGCTCCTACTACATAGCGGTTTCGATAACCCTGTATCCACCTACCGTGACGTTGATGAGTTGGACACAAAGCTAATCAGCGCGGCTCCGAGTCTCAAAGGACACCTTAGTATAACTGTCTGCATGAGACTCATAGAATGCATACAGTACCAATTTCAATCGAGTTGTACATTCCAGAAAGAGTCTTTCTTTGCCATGGGAGGTGCCTGAATTCATGAAGCGTTGGCCCGAGAGTTCTTCTCAGGCTGCTGCCTGGCGTTTTTTTTTTACGAACCGGTATTGATATGACATTGTGCCTATACTGTTCAGGGGGTCCCTGCGAACGCATTTGGAGAGCAGACGTCACCACGCCAGCTAGTTCTGGCATGGGAACAGCACCGGAACAGGCGTTGATGAGCGCTTGAGCTTCGGAGTGCGTGAGAAAAAGTGATTTACGCTATGGCGGCTGCGGCGTTAGTTGAATCCACAAGTTGCGGCGTTACTCAATAGTTCATCATTGCACAAGTACAACCTCGGATACCAAGCAAAGCCCTCGATCTATTTGTCACAACTTTCGATATAGATGCCTACAATTTCTCAACCTCGCCCGGGCAAACCCACTAAGAATTGATCACACGAGAAACGAAGAATGAACCAAAATAGTCATTCAGATCTGCCATAGCAGTCGATGGAACGATGGTCCCCACATATCCATCCGGCCGAACGACCACAAGCGTGATTTGCTCGGGATCAATCCCGAATCTCTCGTACGCAAGTGCCTCGCTATCTGTCGTATCGTCCAAGGGGATTCTAAAGAGGAGTTTTCAATCAACCAACCAAAGACAAGGAACAGAGGGTAAAAGAAAGAAAGAAAACTTACTTCGACCAGTGGGGACGGAAGAAAACCGGGACGTCCAAGTGATTTATCTCAGTCTTCTTGCCTGTCATGATGGTCAGGATATCAAATACAGTCGAGATGTTCCCATCAGCGCTGTACCTACAGACTCGAACTACTTATATTCAATTCGGGCGATGAGGAAACCGCCAACTTATAACCCGGGCACAGTGATCACGCAGCGAAGCGGTACGATCTCAGTAGAGCCTTCAACCGGCCATGTACCAGAATCGTTCGTATCAACAGTCCGAGGCCTCAGCACTGTCTCAGCAGGCCCGGCGTGCAGAGCTATGTTAATCGAAGCAGTCACATAGTACATACGTACGTACTAACTCACCTTGACTCGCGCTTGAATACAAACCGAGTCACCCTATAATTACTCTCCCAACAAACCTAGTCTTTCCCCTTGCCTGCTATCTTCCTAGCCCATGTCTCGCCAACGTATATGACTGGTCTCCTAGGGCGAGGGTAGGAATTCTCCGGGAAAGCGGTGTACCGATAAACGAGCTCTTCGCCTTCGGGTGGTGAAGACACCACTGGCTGAAGAATCGGTGCACGTAGCTCTCGCTCTGCAGGATCCTCCGCAAGGACCTCACTAACGGTGCTACGGTCCACAAAGATGGGTCCACGCGCTCCTTCGTCAAGATAGTGGGTAAGCAGAGGCCTCTCGCAACCACCAGGCTTGTCTGACAGGATGTCTTGGCTCATCGTATCCGTACTTGAGTGAAGGCATCCCGACGACGATGTAACATCACCCAAGGGACGTACGATGAGTGGAACAGTCCCCGAGTATGAATGAGTGGGTTGTGGCATTTGTGGCATTTGTGGCATCATTCGCTTCATCCAGGGCACCCATTCCTCCTCGTCATCCTCGAACAACACTGGACCCTGAGGAACGCGGGGTTTGGGTTCGGTAGCGGAGGGATCATCTGGGTCCACTGTCGTCAACGTGATCAAAAGTGAGTTGGTAAAGGTCTGGTAGTATGCGTCGAAGTTGATGATGGATCGGCGGACTTTGACAGGGATAGTGAATGCAGTGCTCATCGTCGTCACGATGTCATGTGATTCAATTTCGTCGGCGGTCGAGTCAGGCATCATAACAGAGACCCCCTCAATGAAGGCCAAACACGAGGATTTCCATGGCATGTGCTTTGCTTCTTCGATGTCCTCGAGTGTAGAACGCAAGACGTATCCAGTGGCATGCCAAGGTTTGGAAACCGACATGTCATACTCGGCAGCCCATTTTGACGAAAAGGTTGGTTGTATACAACCTCGGACTTTGAGTGGTGCACTAAAAGTGCGCGCAGGTCCAGTTCTGGTGATGACCATGGTGACAAATTGATATTCGAAACCTGGTTGTTCACATTGGGTAGCGCGCCTTCGTATAAATGTTCCTAGAACGTACCTTCCGTGAATATCAGGTCAGAAGCAGCGCTGATCTGTGCAGTGTAGTTTGTGGCAGGAGAGTGATCAAGATGTTGCATCGGTTTGAGTGCAATGTTCTCTGAGATTGGAAATCGACGGGAGTCTGTGGGATCGTAGAGTGGCTGAAATCCTGTATATCCGGCCGATATATCTTCTGTCGCTCCATTCACAAAAGACACGCGAATGAAATATTCGTACATGGACTCCACGTCGACGATCTGCAGTGCAAATGATAAGCATCTATTAAATTTCAGCTCTCGAAATCGGCCGACCTCGACGTCACCAGGTTCTCCAGGCAGAAATCTGTCATTCCCATAATCTTGAGCTGGAGGGAAGTTCGTGGAAGGAACAAGAACAGAAAAATGGTGCACGACGTCGTGAACTAACGAAGCTCCTTCAACGACGGGTATGGGCTGCGTTGTTTCAAAGACAATTCGCTCCTCTTCCCGGATTATCCACGCGTCCTTGTTGGCGAGTATTCCAAAAAATCGGTTGTCAATTGAGAATGGAAATGCCCATGGTGATCTTTTATGGACAGGTGAAGGTATTAGGTGAAGAGATTTTACCCATTTCCTATCTTCCTGGGAGAGTCTATTTCAGGATGGTTCAATAATGGGAAGGAAATGAAGTATGAAGAAAGGCGTACAAAGCCTTCATGAAGGATCGTTCCTTGAGGCGTAGACCCAACAAGACACTCTCGACGGGAGGACATCCCGCGCTTATCTTGACCCTAGCGCTGCCTTGTACGATAGTGCTCGGAGTGAGATCCTCTGCTCTGACCCATGCTTGAGTGGTGCACTCAGCATTAGCAGGGGAAGTGCTTCCGTGAACTGCGCCGAACAAAGCCAAGAAGCCTAGGAGGCGCTGAAAAGAATTCAGGCGCATTGTGTGCTATAGTTTCGAAGTTAGCGAGAAAGCAGAAGGACTGATGAGCACCTGTACTTATATCACGATCTCGAACCTCTTCTGGCTTTCCGAACCGAACGTGGGCACGGCACTGCCTGCACGTGTGCATAGTTCCTGGCCAACTACCGGCGTTCGAACCTTCTAGGCACAGTACTTGGGGGACGCCGGTCAGGGTATACGGGTCCCCTCACGAGATTCTTCGCGGATCATAGAAACCGCCTCCACTCCGAGTCAGTAATCCATTACCTGCTCCTACTACATAGTGGTTTCGATATGCATACAGTACCAATTTCAATCAAGTTGTACATTCCAGAACCAGTTTTTCTTTGCCATGGGAGGTGCCTGGATTCATGAAGCGTTGGCCCGGGAGTTCTTCTCAGGCTGCCCGGCGATTTTTTTTACGAACCGGTATTGATATGACATTGTGCCTATACTGTTCAGGCGGTTCCTGCGAACGCATTTGGAGAGCAGACGTCACCATGCCAGCTAGTTTTGGCAAGGGCACAGGTGGCCGTTGATGCATCGGTGCATCCCTGATGAGTGCTTGAGCAATCGCAGGCCCGTGGCTGGTACCGCTCGGAGTCCGTGAGAAAAGCTGTAACAGTGATTTAGGCTATGGGGCCGCGGCGTTAGTTCATTGCGGCGTTAGCACAAGTACAACCTCGGATACCAAGCAAAGCCCTCGATCTATTTGTCACAACTTTCGATATAGATGCCTACAATTTCTCAACCTCGCCCGGGAAAACCCGCTAAGAATCGAGAACACAAGAAATGAAGAATGAACCAAAATAGTCATGCAGGTCTGCCATAGCAGTCGATGGAACGATAGTCCCCACATATCCATCCGGCCGAACGACCACAAGCGTGATTTGCTCAGGATCAATCCCGAATCTCTCGTACGCAAGTGCCTCGCTATCTGTCGTATCGTCTAAGAGGATTCTAAAGAGGAGTTTTCAATCAACCAACCAAAGACAAAGAACAGAGGGTAAAAGAAAGAAAGAAAACTTACTTCGACCAGTGGGGACGGAAGAAAGCCGGGACGTCCAAGTGATTTATCTCAGCCTTCTTGCCCGTCATGATGGTCAGGATATCGAATACAGTCGAGATGCTCCCATCGCTGTACTTGTGGAGGATGCTCGAAGGCTTGCTTAGCTCTTCGGCGAGAGAATTTAAGTCGGAAATCCGCTCCTTGGTCAGCTCGCCCACGAAGAATAGCAGTTTGAAGCGGACGTCTGCAGGGAGTAAGTCCTGGAGCTCGACTGGGCGTATGTCCGCAGCGCGGACAAAGGCTTGCGGGAGCATTCTTCGTCCAATGACTAGAGTCCCCGCACATTTCTGGTATTTGGGATGCACAATCTCAGATGCAGAATACTGAATTCCGACGCCGCTCATGAATGATCCGTGCGATTGGTACGCTCTGATTAAACGAGGCAATGAGGATAAAGTTCACCGATACCCCAGAATGTGCTGTGCGCGAGACACTTACCGCAGAAAGTCATCTTGGGATATACCGTCTTGATTCTCCGTTGTCTTTGGTTTCCCGGAGTACAAAGCCGCGAATTCTCGATCAAAAGCTATCAACTCTTGCGCGTACTTCCTGCGTTCGAGTTCGTACTAGAGAGGAAATGACACACATGGAAAGGTTTGTCGTTGTAAAACCTACAGTCTTCAAGAGTGACGGCTTGGACCATCCTCTGAGCACTTGCGCAAGCTTCCATGCTGAGGAATTATCAGTTTACGCCCAACGGCTCAGGGATATGCATACCAAGATTATGGGAATCATTTATTCCTGCGTTCATACCTTGACCTGAACCAAGGTAAATTATTCTGGGATTCAATATCAAGAGGAATCTTTCCTACCGGCTTTCGGCGAATGGGTATGACACGCGTCTCCAGCAATGAATACACGGTCTTTGACCGCGAACCTAGCTGCCACACGCTGCCCGACTATCGGGTAGCTCGTCCGTTAAAACTGTCGTCAGCAGGAAACATGGACAAGACATACTGATGTAAGTTGTCCACCATTCAATGAATTTCGGTTCGCCCAACTCATAAGGATGCAATATCTTCCTCATGGCCTACGAATACTCATGAGTTGTATCATGAAATTTTGCCATCTTTCTTACTTACTGAAAGGATACTCTCTGCGCTGATCTTGTTGACGTCAACTCGTCCGGTTGACGGATCCACGATATCTGTATCCAATAGCTGGACGTAGAAACGGACTTTGTCACCCTCGCGGGGAATCGTCATGGAGGACCCGTTCAATGAATGAATTGCAGTGCGATTACGAATATCTGGAAAGTTCGTTTCTGGTATCGCGTCGACGACACCCCAGACGTATTCTGTTCGGTTGCGTTAGGCGTAGGGAAAGCACAGCACACTTCAACTTAGATTACCTGTCTGTTCGCCCTCCAACTCTATCCCTACAGTCTTCCGCACCCATGAATGTGCCCCTGAAGATCAAGTGTCGATGCCTGACCCGCATCTATGCGAAGAACTACTTACCATCGGCACCGACAACGAATTTGGCATGTACGATTTCTGCCTCGTTCTCTCTATCAATTGCATCTAAATGCTCCAGCGTAACCTGTAGTGACGATCGTTTGCAAACTGAAGAGTCGCAGTTTGCTTCTCGCCCACCTTCACTGGGTATGAATCAAGGCTCGAGAGTTCACCAACGTCTTCCGAAATCTCAATTGCAGAGGGACATCTCGAGCGCTCGACTTCTACTCCGTGGTCTTTCATAGAATCAAGGAAAATAGATTCAATTACTCCTTGTTGGAGTGTAATCTAAACGCTCGTCCATGAACTCACACGGACAACGAAGAACGACAACGGAGACCGCACCTGAAATGGCCACCGAGCACCCGGGGCAGTGATGCTGGCAACACGTTTATCGCACTTCAAAATCCGGCAGTTCAGACACTGGAGAGAGAAAGAAAAAAGATGGACAGTACCTCGATTCCTCCGTTGGGTCCGGGACTGTAGAAGGCCTTGAGCGATCATGATCCGTCAGACACGCAATCGCCATGACAGAGAGAGCGTTCAAAAAACTTCACGTACACACATGTGCATCTGGTTTCCTTCTCGAAATAAGCGGTCGGCGAGTCCATAGCTCTGTTGGCAGATGTTCAACATGCATGCGGTAAGAGGTACGACAAAGAGTAAAAAAAGTACCTGGAACACTTCGGTCGTCCTCGGGGCAATGCCGTCCGCTTGACCGGTCATGACTTTGACGGGGCTGGGAGGCAAGTTACCGACGACGATGACGAGAGGCGATCATGATCCATACCGTTTATCAATGATCCTTACGTCCACACCGGCCATCGCGAGTGCGTTGGCACACATCAGTCCGGCAGGGCCAGCTCCAATGATGAAGACATCGACGCGAGTTTCCAGAGGCATGACCTTCAAAGGTGGTTGCTGGGGAAGGACAACGAGGATGAGAAGGAAAAAGAGGAGGAAGAGAGGCCCCTTGGTATCCAGTCTGATCCATTGGCGCGTACGTACAAATACCTTTTGTACGCCGCACCGACTGAGGCAGCTGCATTCCTGCAAGGAAGCATGTTGCCGTTATAGTTGACACGACTCGCGGCATTTCCACGATGCTCCTCCCACTCGACTTCGGATCCAGAGTTGGCCGACTGTCAGATAAAGGCGCCCACACGCTTGCGTATTCCCCGCGCAAGCTTGGCAAACTCGGCGTTTCTAAAAACCAACGGTCAAATTAGTAGGTGTCTGGTCTGGTTTCCTGTTTACCACGTCAACGGTGTTGATGCAAAGTAACAAACGTGTGGGCCATGATACGGAAGGCGGATGAGGGAATCAATATTGATGTGAATGACTCAATGGGCTTAATGGTGCACAAAGAAAAAGAAATCCGGCGGACTAGTTACTTAAATGACAAAGAATTGGTTTAGGCAAATCAGGTCATGTCGGAAGTGGTAAAAAGTGCTTATTTCTCCACGTTTCTGTCAGAGCACTTCTCACATGGTCCAGCTGGAACTCGGGTGGCTCCGCCGGCGACAGCAACTATTATTCCATTGGATCAAATGTGTACGGCACGACTAGGTTCCCATCACATTGTCTCGAGCGTTACAACATCGCCCCAAACGATTGTAGGGCAGAAAAAAGTGACCCGGAGGGCACGAACCCGCCGTAGCAAACGCTCTGGATATGCGCAGCGAGAGATCCTAGAAGTGGCGAACATTAACTAACTCTTCGAATAGCGCAACGCTGGGATGATACATACCCGCCTGGATGCCAGGCACGCCAAACCCGAGCAGCCTCACAACAAGTCTCACCACCGGATGGGCGGATATCGTCGCCAGGACGACGACTACGATCGCAGCAGTACAGCGTGGATGGGCGGCAACTAAGCAAAAAAAGGTAATTGTCATCCATATCGACCTCGCCAAGAGAAAAGGCTTGCCAAAATTTCTCGCTCGAGTGAATACATTCGTTATTACGGGCAAAACTGTGTTGCCAAGAAAGGAACCGACTTTCCTCACGGTTCTCGAGACTGTGTTCCAAAGATGAGAGAGAAATTTAATCATGATGGTGAAAAAGATTGGGATGGTGTGGAGTACCGAGCATCTTTGCATCGCAGCCTCTTGTAGGTTTTTCGTTGGCGTCGCACCCTCTCCGCCTAGTACGTGCTTGACCACCATAGAGGGCAACGCCGTGGAAAGAAGGCGCCGGTGTGCAGAAATCCTTAGCAGAAGACCACGAAGGCCGAAGCACGCACCATTAACTTGCTGAGAGTCCGTGCTTTGTTAAATCGCCGAGTACGTCGCAACGACCGCCTTGGCATGGGGCGCGGACAGCTTAACTCTCAGCCTCCCACTTACCCAACCAAGAACTTGTGGATCCGCTGTGATAAATGAACCGTGAAGCCAAGAGTGAACCACGCATCGTGGACAATACACGAGTCCCCCCTGAGAAAACGGGACGATTGCATAAGGCTATCAAGTTCTTTTTCAGCGTGGGGCAAAATAGGCGCTTGATGCGGCGACCTCGTTGCAACGAGCGAAATTACTTTATCATCGAGTGCCTTGTTGGTACTTACCATTACCCGGCAAAGCTTCCACGACTGATATATCCCCAACAAGACATTTTCGACGGCAGGCTTGAAATCGATGAGAACGAGATTTGCCACCTGCCTTTGTGTGGAGATCACTCAATGCAAGGCAGTGCTTCCGCGACTCATCAAAGAAACGGCGCACTCGTTGCTTGAGCGGGGGAATCGTGACGGATGATTATACCTTAGAAAATGTTGCCCGGGGCACCGGCATTCACACAGTTATATCACAAAGTCTATGCATCATTAGCAAGAACTGCAAAATCCTACGATACCTGGACTGGTTCGAGAGCAATGACAGGTGAAGGGGGAATGGATACCGAAGGAGGTTCAATGAGTATGTTTCCTAACCGCGGCGGTGCTTTGCGATTTATGAACTCGTAGGTAGTTGGCAACTTGGCAGCACCAAGGCGGAGAGCTGGGAAGACGTCAGAAGGTACAAAGGTAAGAACTGAGACAACCAACCTTCTCGTGCAATCTCTTCACGGATGGGAACACCTCCAACCTCGAAGATGACTCGACCAGTTGGGACTCTGGAGCGCATTGAGATTATTGCAACACACGTCAAGAGAGATCATACCGAGTCGCCCAAAACTCGAACGTTCCCTTGCCTTTACCCATACGCGTTTCGTTACCCTGAATATATGCGGTGTTAGCACAACCGGCAATCGCGTGTCGGATACGAACGCACTTTGATGCAGACGGGGATGTCTGGGAACACCCGCAGATACACTTTTGCGCCTTTTACGACCTTGATGGCCCGTTTGATGACTTCCTCTGCGGTAGAAAGCTGCTTCGCTGTGAACCGGACGCCATCTCCCTTTATTCTTATTCCATACTCTCCGAACGCGAGCGTCGTGCCGCGCGTAGATCCACCGGTGGGGATAGGAATGCGACCCTTCTGGCGTTTTGCGTACTTGACCTTGCGCGGGGCGATTTGATGGCGGAAACGCGCACCAAAAGTACTTGACAATGACTGTCTTAGAGAAAAGAACGAGAACATCGTAGTCCACAAACAAGTTGGATGTTCTGAAAATACGAGTCACAAGACCCCCCTTTAGGGGGGTTATGCAGCTCAATGTCACCGCATCTGGACACCACACCAAGGGTTTGTTGGTCACCGCCATGAGCGACAGGAAGAGGCCATTCGAGGGCAACGGCGAGACTTCTGTCGCAAAGAAACTAAGAAGGTAGGACAAGTTCTCAATTTCTGATTATCTGACTCACCTGTTCTTTCCAGCGATGCTGTGAGTGCTTTCCTCGTCTTTCAAGGTGAATTTACCTACCGCACCTCGTTCTGACGTGTTTCTATAACCTTTCTGCTCTTTCACAGACCCCCTCTAACGGCCCTTCGACGCCTGTGGTAAGTCACATCGCTCCCAGCGACGTTCCGGCTTACAATCGTGTCATAGCCATCAGGAGATGCGCTCATCGCTCAAAAGCGGGCGGAAATTGCTGCCAAGGTAGCTGCAATGAAAAGTGGCATCCCAGGTCTTCCAGCGAAGCCATCCATTGTCTCAACTCCACCCGTGAAGACTAGCAGCCCTTCCCCTGCGCCTCTTCCCGCGATGCCCAACATGGACGACCTCTCGCGCAAAGTTGCCGAGGCAAAACGTCGAGTCGCCGAAGCTCAAAGCAAACTCGCTGTCAAAGACAATCCTTACATGGTGCGTGATCGTGCTGTCTTTGTCCCCCATTGACTAACAACTTCACGCAGTCGATGCCTCAGACGGGGAAGAAGAATAAGCCCCCGGAGCCAGCACAACAAGGAGCAGGGTTGAAGATTGGTGCACACCCATTGTTGCTTGAGACTACTACAGTTGCACCTCAGTCCAAGAAAGACAAGTACAAACCGATGCAGCCCAAGTTCGCGTCTATCAAGGTACGATTTCGGTTCTGTAGTCGAGGGCCTTTCTGCTAACTCAGGATGTCAGGCAAACATTCGTAACGTTCCCACTCCTCCCCCTGCCCCGACGCCAGTTCCCGTTACGGAAGTGAAATCCAACCCATACTCCTCGGGTCCATCGGTAGTGAAAGAAAGCGGTTTCGAGGGTGTTCCAAAAGAGCGAGCTGGACGTTCGTTTAGGTTCAACCCCAAGGGCAAATATGTGCAGCTTGGGAACCAGATGCGACAAGAGATTCAACTGGAAGGACTGAAGCAACGTATTGCTGAGAGTGCCCGCAAGGCAGGGTTGGACTCAGAATTCGAGACTCTGGAAAAGAATATCAAGGTAGGCGTCTTCACGCTGAGCCTAACGAAGCTGACACTGCGTAGCGTGAGGCACCACCAGATATAGAGTGGTGGGATGCTGCTCTGCTACCAAACAAGACTTACGACGACCTTGAATACGGTCTCGAAAATCTCAGCATCCGCACTCCAGACTCGCCGGTCACGCTTTATATCCAACACCCCATCCCTATTCCCGCTCCTGGAGACAAGACCAAAGTT
>JBBPOR010000152.1:0-33927 GCA_038091555.1 Leccinum sublutescens | reverse complement strand
ATATGTGATCAACCTGCGTACGACCTGATATGATATTTACTTGTAATACCGTCCTGTTCGGAGCATAGTTCCAACTTACCTCCACGTTCACACTGTTGCCGATCAAACGGTATTTGGACTTCGTTGATACGCTCGGCGGCCATATGAAACCGTCTGAATGTGAATCTGTGCTAGTAAAGTGGAAGATTCTGAGGAGTTCCACAGGTGTGAAATATCGAAGGCAAAGAGGATCTAGTATGCGCACGGCATTTTCGTCGCCTGATGCACGTGCACGGAGAAACAAGTCGAAAACTTGTGTGGTCTACGCCTCATTACACATAAGCGAGTGTCTAAGCTCAGATACAAAGGACGTACATCGAGAGCTTCATTCATCTGGAGAATCGAACCGGCGCGTTCCACGAGCTGTGTGTATCCTAATAGATTGTGTTGAACGGTCAGTCAGCAAGAACGAGTGGACATCTGTTTACCTCTGGTGAAACAGCAAGTCCTAGTGCCAGACGGTAGCACAATGTCAAATAAGCGACCCCACTTGTTTAACACTCGGTCCGGAATCCTAAACTGGGCAAACATCTCTTTGTCCATTTCCAAGTCGACATAATGTCTCAGATCCGATGAGGTCGCGCGGGACGTTAGGGGGAACTTGGCGCAAGGGTCGTGATGTGGAGGAATCTGATCCAGGACATGATCCGCTCCAATCGAATCAAGGCCGGTAAATTTAAGCGGAGAGAGTTTCGCAAGGAGATAGTAGCGCAACCGTGAATTTGGGATACCGAACTGCAACGGATTCAACGCGAACTCGGCCGTGACATATCCGAGTCTCCGTAGGGAAGATACGAGAAGGTGACGCGTCGTAGAGTCCTGACAATGATTCGGTGGGTATGTACTAGCCAGGTTTGGGCTCAAAGTTCACGCACTTGGAATCCTGCTACGTTCTCTACGAGGATGTATCGTGGATGCTCGTCGTGTTCTGCTAGTTGGGGCAAGACATTGCCTATAAGGTGCAGAAACGAGTGTGCACGTGGATCGGCTTCTCCTTTAGCCAGAGTGTTGAGTACGGTGTATGGCTGGCATGAGGGCGATAGAAGCCAGAGGTCTGCATTCAGCGGAGAGAGGTCTGCGGCGGTGAGAGTTGAAATGTCTGTCTGTTTAGCGTATCATTCAGATCATCTGTTCTTGCGATGGGACCGAAATTGACCTTCCGGAGAATTTTAGCACCAAGGTTTGCGACGTACACTTGACACGCGGTAGGGTCCCACTCGTAAGCAGCTACGACCGTTGCCCCCTCAACACCGCTGCGAAGTAGGGCGCGATGGAGACCACCTTACATAGAATGTGGCGTTAAACCAAGTGAGAAGCGACCAATTCTAAATTACACACCAATTCCACTGTAGAATTCAATCGCGCGTGGTGGCATGTGTTCTGCAATTAGTCAGCTAATCGCAGCCTCGCCTCATTTCCCGTCTGAGCCGTAGACGCTACAAGGTGTACTTTTCACCATCGACCAGCCTGGACCTAGCTATTACCCTCTCCAGCAACACCCCCACCATCACAGAATCCTGAACCAACATCGCCAGCTGGCCGGCGCATGGATCCGAATACCGTACATGAGCCGGACCTTCATATCTCGCATGACGAACAGCCTGGAACATCCCGGGTCTCGTCCCCCTCTCAGATGATCACCCCGACGAAATCCAATTCGAGAGGTCTGCTTTCAGATCTGACAGGATGGCCATCGTACTCGGAGATGTACATACAAGCCCCTGGGAGCCAGGATAGTCCCCGTCTACATCAGCGTGGCAATTGTGCGGGGTGCGTCGATCCGTCCTTCCTTCTCTCTCTGCAGGGCGACGTGGATATTAATATGCTCTGTATGAACAGCGGGACACCTTCCGGGATGGCCTATGCACGAGGAGCACTCCAAAAGACAACTCACCTCCCTACTCCTCAAAGGTACGCATCTCACTCGCTTCGCCCGTTTCTTGAGTCTCCCAACGATTCGGACCACTCTCCTATTGGTTTTCTTCTTGCCACATGGCTAACATGAGGCCATCCCAGCCCTGGAAATATGGCATCGTATCTCCTTACGAGAACACCTTCCTCCGCGCAAGAGTAAGTCGTTAACCATGTTAGGAGTCCTGATTCATTAACACGAAATGCTAGGTTACAGACGAATATAGACTTATGTGTGCTACCAACAGAGTTCCGATCTAATGCGTACGGCTAGATTGACTACGTATACGGTATCCGACTTACGTTGATGGGTATGCAGTTCCCCGTCTCCGCCACCATTTCGACCACATTTGATTCCAACACCGGAACCCAGGTATGTAAATCCACCAGGGTTGTATTGCGGTTCTCACGTATACACAGCCCACTAGTAACTCGGTCTCGCAATAATGTACTAGCCCAGATTGCGCGTGTCGAGTGAGCAAGTCTTTATGTATCACTACACTTACATACAGCTTACGCGATTTCCAGGAATGGCATGCGATCTCGGTATGTACCAGCGATTAAACTTCGATGACGGGAGATTCATGACGCCTTCAGAGCATCCACTCCACCACGTACCCCATCACGGCAAACGTCGTCACGTCCCGTAACACCTGTATCCCATTCCCGCCCCACCACACCTATACAGCAAAGACCGACCGAGAATCTCTCTAATGGCAGTTTTTTCCATTCCAGTATATCGACCAATGCCCTATCACAAAGAGTAAAGGACGAGTCTGCTGGGGGTGAGGTTGCCGATATTCCCGCCCGGTTGATCGAAAACTATTTCGCATCTACTCAGACAGCCGAATCACACAGACCTCAGTCCTTTAAACGGGCCAGATGCTCGACGCCTACAAGCAATAGTGGTACTGGTGGAGCATCGCTCACCTCCGATTTGGGGGGTAAAGACACTTCCTTGTTATGGTCATCGGGTATCATCGATAGTCCTGCCAAGGGAAAACGGACCGCACTGTTCCAAGAGACATCGGAGGAGAGCTTTGAAGAGTGTTTGATGGCGGGAGGGTATGAGCGTTATGTGAGTGGTTTGCCAGTGTCTTCTCCCCGCCTCGCTTGGGACAGCGACGCCACAAGGCTCAACTGGATTTTGATCTGATTTTTGATCGTATCTAGCGATCTGATAGAGCATCGTGGAAATTAGATGAGGATGAGGATTCACCAAATCAGCTTGGTGATGCAATCGGAGAAGACGGGCCCAGTTCTGGGATGGTGTTAACGGAAGAGGAGAAGCGGAAGAAGGATAGGCTGGCCGCGTTTCTTGATCCGCCACGGAGCTCGCCCTCCGCTACCCGCTTATTCCCCGTCGAGATTGAAGGTCGTGGCAGGGTTCTCATGAAGGTCGAACCCCCGGAGCCGCAGACGGCACCTAAGCCCACCCCAAAAACGAAACGGTCTCGCAAAAGAAAAAAGCTATCGGCGGATATGAAACAGGATGTGGACAGTATTGCGGCTCCGGAAGACCGCACGATCGATGGACCGAACTGGCCAGACGCGGAGTTTCCATGGCGGTCTCATCCGATGGCGCAGGATGGGCTGTCAAGTGCGGAACGAGAAGAGCGTCTGCGGTATATCGAAAGCTTCCTGGATAGGGACTCTGACGAAGACGATATGGAGGAACGGCGTTCGTCCTCGAGTCGATCTGATGAGGTATCTCGACCAGGTGGAGGCAAGATGTACCCACTCCTCACCCATCCCAAGGTTCGCCGGCGTGGCTCTACGATGCTTTCTATCGTTTCCAGTGACCCCGCAGACGCCAAAACCGCCTTGTTATCCAAGAGGTCTACGCGGGCCGTCCAGCTGCGTCTCTTACGTCGTCGGGACGTCGACCGCAGTGCCAGCGATGACGGCGAAGCTTTGTGTATATGTCGGGGATGGGATGACGGTCGCCCACTCGTGCAATGTGATGCCTGTCAAACATGGTATCATCTGGAGTGCATCGGGATTCAGAGTCCGTCGGATCTAGGCAGGGAGGAGGATCCTTGGTTTTGTGCCAATTGCGTCGAGGTGAAGACGCCGCCGCCCGTTGTTGCACGCATGTCAGAACCGACATTTGTACCCTCGGATGACGGCGAGCATGGGGTCGGCGGGCGCAGCAGCGCTGATCCAGAAGGGTATAACCCACCGTTTCTCAATGCAGGACTCAATCCGTCGCCAGCAACGCCCTGGACAAGGTCGGCGGGACCGCCAATGACACCCCCAAGAATGCAAAACGCCACTCAGGCCTCATCAGGAACTTCATGGGAGGAAGCGCCGTCTTCATCGTCCCGTGGAGGCCCGCGTACGCCCCAGTTCGATACCACCTCGGCATTCGGAGATGTGGTACGCGTGTACGGCGTGGCACCGGTCCGCTCGCTGGAACCATCGTCATCGACCGCTGTCGATGACTCTCCATTCGATCCCACGTCAACGCCATCCAGAGGCATAAGGTTTGGATTACCTTTCGCGACGCCCAAGGATGGGAGATGGGAAGCGTCTTCGTGGCAGGGAGGCAGGGGCAGCGTGCATGAATTGCTTCACACGCCCAAGCATCTCCCGGAGGATGTATCGTCGAGGTCTGGTCAACCCTTGCATTATCATGGCAGGGTCGAGGATCCATTCTCTCATGAACTTCCCTCAAGAACGCAAGGGTTGTACCGAGCGGGTACGAACAACGTAACGCCTATCGAAAGAGACGGGACGGTCGGACCGCGGTGGATGCAAGCGCTGGAGTCGCCACTAGGAGCGAAAAGGCCAAGACGGACCGTTGATTCTTGATTTTGATGATCGCTGGAGCGCCGAAACGAGGCAAATTAGCGAACCTTGCCAGCGATCAAGTTGTACTGTCAATCGAGATTGAAAGTCTGTTTGGCAGTACGCTTGTATGGTCACGGCTCATATGAGCCTTGTGCAGCACGACGACCGAGGTAGGCTCGGTTATCAGTGGAACACTGCCTTTGTTGTTTGACGATTGTTATCGAATTTGTCTAGTTTGATTGTACGAGCCATGCTGTATGTAATTTGTTAGCACACAGCTGCACACACTTTTTTTTTTCCGCAGCGGACACATTATACTTTTTTTGCCGCTGTCACTGTCATTGGCTTTACACTTCGTGGAAAGCAAGATTGCAAAGCAATCTTGTAACGTAACAATGAAGGGGAACATTCCGGTCAGTCGCCGTGACGAGCCCGGACAAAGCGCAAATGGTAGACGGGGAAACAACCTCGGCTGATACCGTTCGACCTGCAGATTGGCATGTATAATCAATCATTGATAGGTCATCACGTTTTACTGGATTGTTACACTCACACGTCGCCATGTCTGACGGTGGGGTGAGATTGATTCAAAGGAAGAGCCAAACTGTCAAAAAAAAGAGCTTGCGACCGACCCTCGGATTTGAAACGCAATAGGCGCTGACGAGGTTAGCGGGAATTGTTTGCATCGTGTTTGCGAAGTTCGGCACGGCGTTGTCGATCACGCGAGTGAGTCGGCGCCACACTGTTTGAGCTGTCACCTTCCCTGAATCGGTTTGCTTTTTTCAAAGGTAGAGAACGCTTGAGCTTGCATGTGACGAGGCTAGTATCAGGAATGATGGGACGAAGTTCCGAAAAAATTCACATGCGTTGTTGGGAACACCCGCCGCCTGCTACATTCTTACTGCCAAGCAGAATGCACATACACGAGGGACCCGTTCAGGGACGGCGGGCGGATGGCAGACGGTTACCATAAAAGGCAATGTGTGTGGACGGGATCATTTTGGTTACGCCATGGTTGGCCAGGCGCTCCGCGGACTGTCTGAAGGAACTTGGGTTGTTTCGGTGCGGAATGGGGGGAGTAGGAGGATGGAGGTGCGGGATTAACTGCGAGGGAAGCCGAAGCTTTTTTGTGTGGGTTGGGATGGTACACCGACGGGGTGATCGAAGGGGAATCAGACTAATTGAACTTTCTTGAAAAGACGGTCGTTATGTAAGGCACGGCGTGTCGGAAGTTAATTTTTTCCCATGCGATGAGAGTAGGGAAGACCGGAGATATATCAACTCGACGTTGCGACGGTGACTCGCCAAACGGGCCTCGTCAGACCGTCACCTCCTCCCCCTCTTCACATGTCCCTCATCGCAGCCACACTCAGCGACCTAGCCACTAAAGCACAGGCTTCAGTGGCGCGGTCCCACTCTTTCTCCTCACTTTCCGGCTGCTCGTCTAACACCGTGGCAGAGTGTGCGTATCCCCTTTCTTCTCCTTCCATAACCCACTCACACTTGCTTGCATAGCTTCTTCACGACCCACACGCGCCCAGCGTGCACGACTACCCCCACCCACGACCCCACGACCCAACGAGCACCTTGCGGTCCTCCTTCCAAAGAACCTCTGGAAGGTGAGCGTCTCGTATGGCTCCACCAAGCGCGCAGAAACTCACCCTGCCCAGCCTGACACGCTAGCTTCCTTCTGCGACAACTTCTATTGTCGCGTCAAGTTCAACGTTCTCGAACGTCGCCATGTCTGTATCTCTTCCAATTTTATGACGCGTCCCCCGTGCTCATATTTCTGCGCAGCACTGTAGAAAGTGCGGTGGCGTATTCTGCCACCGCTGCACTGCCAAGCTCACGCACCTCCTTGATGTTTCAAACCTTGACTTTCTCCACCCACCCCGTCATGTGCCCATCTCGGTCTTTGACAGTCCTACGTCACCCGTAAGCTTGGAGAAAGTTTGTGACGAGTGTTGGGATCAGATGCACGGGTCGCCCCGCACCCCTGACACAAGACCGTCAACGCCCATGCTGGTCGCATCAGCTTCTTCCACTGCCTCTCCATCTCCGACTTCCTCCATTTGTGCATCCCCAATTGAGCAATCCGCTCTTTCGGCTAGGGCTGTTCGCGTCAAGCGCAGTTCCTCCCAACTAAGTGCAAGGCAATTTCCTTTCCCTTCGGCGGTTGCTGTCTCTTCCGATCTAGAACCCGCAGAGCCTTCATATGGCGAGTTGGATGCCTACCCTTTACGTCGCTCCAGCGTCATCTGTAAAGCCACCGGCGGAGGTCGCTGGGAACCGAAGAATTCCCCTCCCAGAATCGGCTTCCGCATACCTGGTTGCAAAGCCCCCTATGAGCTCGAGATGGAACGCGAGGATGCGGAAGAACGGCGAAGACGAACGAACCCGATCGTGAGAGACGGAGGTCAGTTAGCCAATCCTTTCCGTCCGTCCCTGGTCACCCGGACTCATTTTTCTATTTTTATTCACAGACTTCCAGTACAGATTCCGGCAGGACCGGAATCCCCCGGCGAGCATTTGCCGAAGCCCTTGCCGATTGTCCACCTTTTAGCCCTGTTTCGCTAGCTTTTTCCTAAACTTTATTCCCTTGTTGTACTTGACGACGCGCTTGTTCATACCCTTGTTGTATACCCCCTTTGTTTTGCTTCCGGGTCAGGGCTGTCCGTGAATTATTTGCCACCCTTTTCCATTCTCTATACCCTTCATGTCTTTCTCTTATGCTTCGCCCTATGCCTCTGCTATGACCGTTGACCCGCTGTTGTGATCATACATACCGTATTGTGCTTGTAGACTCTTACATATCTCACTCACCCTATATCTACCTTACATGCATTGGCTTATTGCAATATCATTTTCTAGGTGTTTCACGTGACTTAGATTGTGCTGAGTTCTTGAACACCATCATGACATCGCTGGAAATAGCAGAAGAAATACGATCCATATTCCCCGGAACAGAGGAACTGATCGTCCAGTATCTCTCTGGATACCTCGTCGACGATGCCGGCGAAGAGGAAGACGTCCTTTTGGTGGCCAACGACCTGCTCAGCTCTCTCGGTCGAGATCGTCCAGACGACGTACAGAAGCTGATGGCACGACTCCGGGACCTGCTTGCCGACCAGCTGGCCACACGCGCACGGAACGGTGCTCGTCCGAGGTTGATGAAGCTGGACAAGGTCGTCGATCTGAGCAAGGTTGGCGCGGTATCGAGCACGATCGGCCTCGGGGAAGGCGTCGACCTCGAGAGCATCAACAAGGGAAAGTGAGTGTAGTGTTGTCGTTGCGGGTGCTTGGCAAGCGCGCGCGTCGGAGGGAATCATGACGTGTGTGTTGCGCACAGGGCATCCCGTGTCGACGTCAAGAAACTGGAGAAGCAGGAAGCGAAGCTCAAGGTATGGATACGCGCTCAGCTGAGAACGTGGGGGCTGATGCGTTTGGACTCCAGGCCAAGATCGAGAAACGCTCGCGGAGGGATCTGTATGAGGGATCCAAGTTGCTTGATCAGCATCGCAAGCAGGTGAGCCTCGCTTTTCCACAGACGACTTCGAGGACGTGACTCATCGATTCATTTGTTAGCAAAATTACGAGGAAATGTTCATGAAGGTGAGTTCATATATAGGCTAGGGAGCATATGACGTGACACCCGCGAGCTTTAGATAAATCCCATCGAAGCTGCTGTCGCCGCAAAAAACAAGAGCAAGGATATCCATCTACCCTCCATCGACGTCAATTTCGGCTCCAACCGTATCTTGTATGTGTCTGACTGAAGCTCTGAACAGCCTGTGCATGTTCTGATTCTCACGCTCAAAGGTCGGGTGCAAGTCTGACTCTTGCATATGGTCGTCGTTATGGTCTGATTGGTCGAAACGGCAAGTCTATCTGGTTGACTCGCTATGATTTATTCGTGACGGCGATCGAACAGGTGTCGGCAAGTCGACGTTACTTCGACACATCGCCATGCGTGAAGTACCGATACCAGCCCACATCACGATTCTGTTCGTGGAACAGGAAGTGCGTCTAGTGCCGTGCGCTTTGCCTTGACGAGACACTTATGACGCTCAGATCGTGGGCGACGATACCACGGCCCTCGAATCTGTGCTGAAAGCCGACGTTTGGAGAGACCATTTACTAAAAGAGGAATCCATGCTCAATGTAAAACTTGCAGAGCTCGAGAAAGAGGGAGACGACAAGCGATTCGAAGATGCGAGGGAAGAAGCCGCGATGAGGCTGGCGGAGGTACACGCTCGGTTGAGTGATATGGATGCAGAAAGCGGCCCTTCACGGGCTGCGACACTCCTAGCTGGTGAGTTGAGCAGGCGAACTCCCAAGGGACTGACGTCACGTCCAAGAATCATTGATTTGCAGGTCTCGGTTTCTCCGAAGCTGATCAGGGAAGACCAACCAAATCGTTTTCAGGAGGTTGGCGGTGTGTCACTGAAGCGTTTTACCATGCATTGTGTCTCAATTTCATTTAGCATGCGTCTAGCGCTTGCTCGAGCTCTATTTGTCAAGGTGAGACTCCCATCCTGGATACGTTATCTGTGTACGGTCGACCAACGGATCGGTAGCCAGCTTTGTTGTTGCTTGATGAGCCTTCCAATCACATCGATTTGAATGCTTTGGCATGGCTAGAAGACTATCTCCAAACGTGGCAAGGGACGCTCCTCGTCGTATCGCACGATCGCGCATTCCTGTGAGTCCGGTGCAACCAACGTCGATCTCAATTTGCAAAACCAATGGTGATGCCGCAGGGACGCCGTTGCAACTGACATCATCCACCAACACTCTGTGCGCTTGGACTACTACAAAGGGTATGTGAGAGCATTTCCGAGCAAGTATATGATGTATACTTATCTCGTTCAGAAACTTCACCCAGTTCTACTCTACCAAGTCCGAGCGTGATCGTAACCTGCGGAAGGAGTATGAGGCACAGATGGATTATCGCAAACATCTGCAGGCGTTCATCGATAGATGGAGGTATAACGCTAATCGAGGTAGGCGTCCTGTGCTCGTATTCCTAACCTTCGGAATTCTAACGCTGGTGTAGCTGCGCAGGCGCAGGCGAGAATCAAGATACTGGAAAAGGTCAGTCATTTGTATCTGATCTTGGACAAGTCAGATTTACGATACATGGATTTCAGCTGCCAGATCTCGAACCGCCAGAGGAGGACGAGACAGAGCAATTCAAGTTCGTGTTATATCCCGTGTTATATGCCCGTGCTCTGACGAACGCATTGTAGAATACCGGATACAGACAAAATACCGCCACCACTGCTTCAATTATCGGGCGTCAACTTTGGATATACCGCTGACAATCTCCTTCTGAAAAACATAGATATTGATGTTGGCTTCGAATCTCGAATTGCAGTGGTGGGTCCAAACGGAGCAGGAAAGTCGACGCTGTGAGGACCCAAGACCTATTTCGTGTTCCATTTTTGCTTACGGATATGCTAGGATCAAACTACTGACCGGAGAACTACGACCTCTGAATGGAGAGCTCAACAAGAACGGTCGTCTGCGAATGTAAGCACCCATGTCGCCATTCAAAGTCGAAGCTGAATGTCGCACACAGAGGGTACTTTGCTCAACACCACGTCGATACACTCAATCCATCAATGTCGCCTGTTCAATTCCTAGCTTCCAAGTTCCCGGGCAAAACGGAACAAGAATACAGAGGTCATCTCGGCAATTTCCAGATCAGCGGCATGACAGGGTGAGATTGTGCACTTTGCGTTGCATGAAACTGAGCGAGTTCTTCGATATGTCAGGTTACAGTTGATCGGCACGCTGTCTGGGGGTCAGAAATCGCGTGTGGCGTTTGCGGCGCTGTCATTGATGAACCCTCACATTCTATTGCTCGACGAGCCGACTAACCATCTCGATATCGAGGTCCGTGTTAATTTAGCGTTTGGGTTCGCGTCAGATGCATCAGACTGAACTCTAACGTGACGCAATCCAGGGTCTCGACGCACTGATGGCTGCGCTGAATTCCTGGAATGGGGGCGTAATTATCATCTCGCACGACGAGCGCTTCATTACGAAGGTGGCAAAAGAGGTGAAACGCGTTCTCGTCGGCGATGTCGTTGGCTGATCGAATACTTAGCTCTGGGTATGCGGGGATGGGACGGTGACCAAATTCACGGGCGACGTTCAGGCGTACAAGGTGAGTGCAAGGATCCACAGCTGTCCGCATCTGGCATCGCTGACGTTGTCGTCGTAACAGAGTCTGATTGTGAGCAATATCAAAATGCGGCCGTAAACAAGGGCATCCCGCTAGTCACATGCCGCATGAAGGTTCGTGAGGAAGCGTCGGGAGAGGATCGGATTCATCGGCGTTGGCCTGTCATCATATGCAAATTTTGAATGAAATGTGCAAACTTTGGGCTCGGCTAGTGAATAGTGAGCCACGAAGATACGTTCCACGAGAACAAGCATATAGCTTCGGGATGATGGGATTGGCGAGGTATTCGTGTTCCCTCCTCCTAAACGCAATCCTCCAAATTTCCACGATGAAGAAGCCTACACTGGTGCCGGCGGCGAGTAAAGGGGATGTCATATCGTATGTCTAACCTACACACCTGCTCACGGTCCCAACCATGCCATCTCTGCCTCTGAACAAGTCCCTAGCATCCAAGACTGGTGGGTTCCCCTCCACCTCATCGTGTGTTCCAAATAGCTCGTCTAGTAGCTGCATTGATGGGGGCTGAAATCCTTCAGGCGGACCAAGTCGTGCCTGTTGTACTTACGTTTTGCTCGATTTCGCAGATGTTTCCTTGACTTCGCACGGAAGGGACGCCACGGCGAAAGAACAGGACGAGATTTCCAGATTGTGAACGGGGCGACTATGTAGGAGTACAGTCTAATGGAATCAATCTCAAGCGAGGACGCTACCCTACAGGAAAAAGGGACGAACAGGGAGAGGGTGGGCGGGTCTAAAAAACGCGTAGGACAGAGAAGCAGCACGTCAACGTCGAAGAGGCGGCGAGGGAGCCTCGAGCATACGCTCGGGCTTATATAGCCCTTCGACGTCGGAACCCGAAAACCCACTTCCGGTGAACCGTCGATCCTTCGTCGCCGGAAGTTCCTGTGGTAAGTTCACTTCCAACGTCGAACGACCCAAGTTACTTGAAGCCCTTTGTATTTTCCTTTTATTTCTTTGTTCCTTCAAGTTCCTTCCTTCTCTTCCCAGGATGTCGACCGTTTCCAACTTTGTCAGAACCATATCCCAACCCAATGGATTCACACTCAACCCACTTGATCTCTCTGTTCGTTTTGATGGTAACATGTCTCTCAGAGAGGTCCCCGACTGTATCGTAAGTTTCAACGAGTAATGAAGCTAACAATTACCAGTAACACACTATCTCAGCCCGTCGAGGTTTCAATACGCGTTGCAACAAGATGGAATACACGTGTTGCAGACTACAGAATCACTTTAATGCAGTCAGAGCGGAGATCCAGCAGTGTTCAGAGGAATAAAGTTGGCGGTGTTTTGAAAATGATCACCGCCACTCGGAGATGTCCGCTACCCAGTAGTCGCCTCCAGCAGTGGTGGGAAGGAGCCTGCGCTTGACCTTGAAGGACGTGACTCTGATTTCCACCGTTGGGCTACAGAAAGTCCTGGAGAGCGTCTAGAATTTTTACCTCGAGACATTTGCTGAAAAATCGTCGCACTCTTATTTGACCTCGTGTTCTTGTGGCGTGCTTGTGGCCCGGCCGCCTTTAGAAGGGGATAACTGGCAGAACCTGCGGCGATTCGTCGTTTGCGCCACTCCCCCAGCTGCTGTAAGATGCCATCTGACCGGGACCAGCCTACAATCACTGTTCTTGATCCGCAAGCTTTCGCCGCAAGCACCCTCGCTAGTAGCGAGGGCCGCACTGCCGCTTCTAGGATACTCGAGTCCTGTCTAGCAGGACCAGATATGCCTCTGAACCTGATAGTGCAAGACTGGTGTTCCGTCCCTCATCTCTTTGAATTCGTTGTTTCCGGTAAATTTTTTGCCCCAATTTCTTGCTTTTGTCTCATCTAGTTCAGCGTTGCCAAGCGCAAAGGGGCTGGTGCACAAAATCGTGAATACCTACCTCGCAGCTCCGGCCCAAGTCGAGCCTTCGTGTGCAAGTACTATACTTCGAAGGCTTTCATCTTTCTTGTTCTCTTTGCCTCCCGGTTTTTTCCCCACTGACACCAGCCGTTCCATCGGGCGATACAAACTCTACATAGACAATGCGCTTCTAGTCGTCGATTTGTTATGCTCCCCTGAGCTTTTGACCCGTATAATCACCGATGCCACTCCAACGAGCCCGTTAGAGGTTCCAGACTACAATGACGATGAAGACCTCTGCCACCTGCCCCAAAGACAGAAGAAGATGAAGCGCAAGAACAGGAATAATGCTCCTAGTGTCGACACGACGCCTTTCCATAGGTTAGGTGTCAAAGTCCCGTCGAGTGACGTAGAGGCCGACGAAACGGCTCATAAGATTGCCAACAATCTCAAAATGATCTTGAAAGTACGTCAAATGTTCCCTTGCTTGAAGGTGCAAGTTTGACACCTTCATAGTTCTATCTCAAACTCCTCTCGGAACCATCGCTTGCACAACGATTGGAGAGTGCATATCTCTTGGTACCGGTTGTTGATACAATCCCGCCCCCACCTCCGCCACAGGAAACCGAGATCGTAGAAGGCATTGAGCCAAGGCCGTCTGCATATCCAATGGTTCAGCCCTTGAAAGCTGCACTGTATTTTGAAAATGCGGAGGGGTTTGGTGACTGGCGGATTTTCATCGGCTCTGACGCCACAAAGAAACTACGTGAGATGGCCAATGGCGACAGAAAGAAGTGCGAGATTGTCGTGAATAAAATCAAGTTGGTCGCATGCTTACCATCGTTGAATGAACTGACCATTGTGATAGGCAACTTTCCAATGGGCACTTTTCTGAAGACAATCAGAAAAGGCTCAATGGCTCGTCTGGGGTTCCAATTTTTGAGGCAAAAATGCAAAGAGGCCTTCGACTCGTTGTATGCTTTTGTTTTTTTTGGTCGGTGCAAGCGAATGGTGATTTACTGCTGTACAGTACCAGATCGATGTTGTCGCCGATCGTGATGTGGAGGTGAGTTCGAACCAATTATGATTCGTAATCTTGATTTAAACGGTTTCGCAGGTAGATCGACAAGGTATCAGCGCTCAGCTCTGAGTGTTTCATTATCCTTTCTGAGTCAAAGTAAATATTTCTTTCCAGTCATCAAAATATATGGTATATATACCCATACGCAACTAAATCGCATTTGGGATGCGGTGGGTCAACATCTTTCTGGAAAGGGCAAGCAGTACGAAGATCGGTTAGATTTTATTGTGGCATTTGAATGTGAAAGATTGATCACTTGCTTTTTTGCAACAGATGCACGTTTCGAAATCGCCCCGTGCACGGCGGTGATGTCTACCTCCCGGCCTACTTCCCATCGCTTCAGTATGAAGCGATAACAACACCACTTGTCCACCCTGAAGAAGATATGGAGAAGGTATGTATGAACAACTACATAGCTCGGTTATTTTTCACGTGTCTTAGAAGTTACATTCACTTCTTCTTGTGTACGCAAATTAGTCTATTTCTTTGGGCCTTGTGTGAGGCTGACACTCTTTACAAAGCCTTGACAAATATGTTGCATTCTCTCAAGTGTGTCCATCACCAACTCACTTACCGAACATATTAATATTTTTTGTAGGGACTTCTACATAGTACGGGTGTTCGCCAATGTGATGACCCATATTAACATATCATGACAGGCTTGATTGCAAACCAAGATGTGCAGCATGTCTCTGAACTTTCGTGTGTAACAGTTCCCTTGTTAGACTGCCATCAGTGGTAATTACTTGCATACAGCCCGGACCAGCGTAGAATCGCAGAGTGTACCACATCATGTTTTGTTTTAGGGAGAAACGGTACCGGGTACGATGGATCGTGCACCCTCACGAACAGATCTGGCTCACTCACCACGTAGTAAAACGACGACGATGCTTTTCAAGATGATTGGAATTCATCGTGCGTGGGAACACGAAGGGATTGATATGCCCAAACCTCGGCAGATCTTTGTAACCAAATCTCGTGTTCTGGCAACGAAAGTCGAGGAGTACTTTACGAAGTTACTTGAATCGTCGGCATTGGCTGAGTATTCTCGCGATGATCTCAAAACGATGCGGGCTCAGACGGCAGAATTTGGGTTGGTTGACGTCGATGACATAGAACGAGTCGACATCCCACATAAGTATAGTGCATTAGAAGAGAACCATTTCCCGCTGTTCGTGACATTTGACCAGGTAATCTTCCATTTTAAGTAGTGGTTCTAACAACTTACTATCTGTTTTATAGCTCGCGAGGATGATTGCTGCAGATGTCTTAGATGGCGATGATCCCGACTCATTTCAAGGTGTCGCGAGATTTTTCAAGAAAACGGATGAAATAAATGCGCAAGACCTGTTTGTGACATATGAGACCTTCGCTAGAACCTATTGGCCACACTTTCCGCAGTCGTTGACGAAGAACCTTGGTGCATAGCTATGTCTCATATCAATCAGTTTAGCTGATCAGCCGCTTGTATTATAGAACCTTGGCTCGTATTTTCAGAGTTCATCGGTGCGCAGTCTTGCTCCATGTGGAGTGCGAAATCACTGAACCTGCTCGTAGGTATCATCAAAGGATCTGAAAAATCTCTCTGGTGTCCAGGTGGTGTCCTCGACGAGGAAACGTACTGCACCCTATCTGCTCGCTCCAACCCAGTGTTTGCAAACCAAAGGCGAACACTGTATGCCTTATTTAAAGAATACTGTAGGCTTAAACAGGAACGTTGGCACCATGACGCAGCTGATCGCACCTTTGCGATACTGAAGACGCTCCTGGATGGCACGCCGTTGAAGGGGGAAAAGGTGCAATATATGTATGTCCAGTTGTTCATTCGACAAAAAAAGTTCACTCTTTCTGAATGTTGTGCAATTTAGTTACATCGATGAAGCACAAGATAATCTACTCATTGATGCTCTCTGTACGCACCTCTCTGCTTTTCTGTTTTAGGTCCTTACAGTCTTTCCTAGTGCTGAGACTTATCTGCGGAAATCCTGAAGGACTTTTTTGGGCGGGAGACACTGCGCAAACTATCTCAGCAGGAAGCTTTTTTAGGTTCAATGATCTGAAGGCATTTATGCATCGTATCGAGGTAATTTAAGGCCCGTTCATTGTCCAACGGAGCCTAAACTTATTTAGATAATCACCTCACAGCGAGACCAACACATGCATCTCTTGCAGGATCGATCAGTCCATGACCCTATGGAATTCCAACTCACCATCAATTACCGTTCACATGGGGGTATCGTCAACTGTGCAAACAGTGTTATCGAGTGCATCACCTGTTTTTGGCCCGACACAATAGATGGCCTCCAGCCGGAACGTGGCATCGTCAACGGTATCAAGCCGTTGTTTTTCCGTGCTTGGGGCCAGGAGGCTATAAAATACGAACAGTTTTTTTGGGGGGAATCGTTCGTCAATGTTATTTCTTATCTTATCCATCTTTGACCCTTCGCCTCTAGGGGGAATCGTATCGACTTTGGGGCCAATCAATGTAAGTGTTTTGCATTCCTAGTTTTTCAATATGTTCCCATCAGTCTTCCGAAGGCATCCTTGTGCGAGATCAGAAAGCAGTAGACAAGTTGCGGAAGGAAATCGGGGACATTGGTGTGATCATGTAAACCAATCAATGCTTGTTTTGGCAAATTGGCATAGTATGTTCATCATTCTTTCCTCCAGGACACTATACGACAGCAAAGGTCTCGAGTTCGATGACGTGAGTCTCATTGAAGTATGTATCAATTTCGTGCATAGCTGATTGTCTGACGCAGGTTCTCTTGTACAACTTTTTCGAAGACTCTGCCATTGATGCCTCACGATGGAAAGTGTTGCTGAACTATGCTGATGGGGTAGTTGACGGTCGAGACTTAACCACAATGCATGCACCCTCTTTCGACAGAGACGACTGTCGTTTCGCGGGGGTATGCAGTGAGGTATGGATCAAGACATTAGTCTTGAATTCTCTCTAATGTTTCGCACAGTTGAAATCACTCTATGTGGGCATCACCCGCGCAAGGAAGAAGTTGTGGATTTTTGACAAGTCCGACAAGTCCGAACCTATGCGGGTGAAGAAAAAATTTCACTGCTTTCTCCTGTTGACGTACTCACGCCGCATAGGTCATCTGGACTTCGCGCGATCAGGTCGAAAACTACCCTAAGACGAATGTTCAAGTTCCTCACCTTGCCGACCAATCAGGCCAGGAGGAATGGGAACATTTTGCGAACGAATTGTTCAAGCACAAGAAGTACCAACAAGCCATGCATTGTTTTTCTCGAGCTTCGCTCCCACGTATGGTGGCAATTTGTGAAGCCTTTCACTTGCGAGAAGTGGCTCGCAATAAAGTCGGTGTTTCATCACGAGAGGATCAACGGCTCGCTTTTCGCATTGCTGCGGATGCATTTATGAAGAGTGCGAGAGATGCCCCGACAGGAAAGAAATTGCAGTATTATCGTAATGCTGGAGAGTGTCATGTTCGTGCCGATGATCATCGAAAGGCAGCCAACAATTACCTTTCTGGTGAAGAATATGTTCTGGCGGCAGGGCAGTTCAGGAAAGCTGGGCTTTTCAGCGAGGCTCTTGATGTCCTCCATACGCATTCCCAAAAAATCTCTTCAGAGACTTCGAACGAACTATACACTGTTTGCAGCGAGAATGATGGTAGCAGGTAAATGCTCCATAATCTGCACGTGCATTTCTCTGATACGTTTGAGCTAGACCACATTCGCCGCTCTCTTGAACTCGACAAGCCACCCAATCTTCAAGAGCCCGATTGCAAGAACGATAAAACCACAGACGAATGCCACGGTCGTTGCTAGTGCTGGTGCCTACCATTTACCCGGGAATCTGGAGTCGACTGCAGCGATGATCTGAGAAGTAGTGAGAGACATTACAGCGACTGGGTCGATCGATACATCCTTTGATGTGGCGAATAACTAGACGATGTCAGTCCACATGTCATCTTTTGAATCGATCGCGTACACAGTATATCAGAACTCCAACGAAGGAAGAATATAAGCCATATTTCGAGGGAAGAGTAGCAAGCTGGAATTGAGAGGCTACATTTTCAACTTAGGTGGGGAAAAGACGAGCTATATTACTTGCGCATAAGACATTCCCTGAGGAACTAGCACAACACCAACTGTCAAACCGGCGGCAATGAGATCAATCGATTATAATTAAGTGACAGGGAACTTACTATAGCGGCTAATCCAACGCAACACAGGAAACAAGCTGCGGAAGTGATTCACAATCTAGAAGAGGCATCAAGTAGGTTGCCATGAATGACACTCCTTTCGATAGAGGCCGAGTCACTAACAGCATGGCTCGGGCCGTTGTGCCTTTCCTTAACGGTGGTAGTGGAGGATATAGCAGGTATGTCATCCTCGTCGGGATACACTGTGACTCTCTTCTCAGTGACACACTTCCTAGCAGAAGAGGCCAGCCAACAATATTTCGAGTGGACTGCTTATATACTATAATATAGTCCTGAACGAGTCTGGCAGGGTCGTGGCCTGAGCTGTAAGAATCCTGAGCAAGCACGCCATCTGAGTCCGATATGATCATATCAGAGACGCAAGCCAGTTCATAAATTTCTCGGTGAATGAAAAGTACTGAGTTTCGATGTCTTCTGATTTGTCATCCAAACATATCATGGACTCGTCCCACCATCATCCAACGAATTATATCGCACAGTTACCCATCTATTGACCTCCACAGGTAAAATCCACTTCGACTCTCACACAAGCCTTTCCATCGCTCATCTCAGGGATAAATTCCGTCAATCGTCCCTTCTGAAAAACCTTGGGCGTGTAGTAGAGACGGGATGAAAATTGCGACCGATGGGGCCCTGGGCCTGTGACACGACGAAATTCGTCGCAACTACCACATATTCACACTCGCGGATTTCGTTCAGATCTATGACTGTCTCAATGCGTGGCACCCTACTCGCAGACTTTCCTATCAAAGTACATTCGTCATTCCTCCGATATGGAGGATACATTGAGACAGTGGATGTTGCCATCGCGAGGGGAGGCAAACAGTCGCCTGTCTAGGCGAGGTCGGTAACTTCCACTGTCTCAACGTATCCTCCAGGACGACGCTCTCGCAATGGCTTATTCGCAGAGACAATCCAAGATACATCACCCTAGCATGTGACAACGCATGCGGCATGCATAACAAGGTCATCGGTCTCATTCTGGGACACTACAACACATCAGCAAATCGGACCTGTTATTGACTACCCCCATTTCACCTCGTGCATGATCATCTCGGCAAACTACGATATGGTGTCCGCGGGTAACGAGACAATCACGTCCCGCAACTTGGTGTCCTGCCACCATTATATCTCAAATATGTAAGCATATGCATTTTGAAATCATGTCGTTATCTGAGACTACCGTCCTGGCGTCTAATCTACACTAGAAAGAACTTGTCGCATCCTAGTTGGACAGCAATGTTGACTTCCCCGAGGTACAAATTCGTTCCTACTCCTGTGAAACATGTCACCATAAGGCGCAGGTCGAGCTCCCACCCACGACACTCACGGCTGACGATCAGTTCAACTACGATGTGGTTCATGAACAATAGACTCTGGCTTCGCTGTCGTGTTGACGCTGCGGAAGGCTCCTCAACGGCGTCGTCTGCTCATCATGAGGACCAGGTGCCACTGCTTCTCTCATCCCACTCCACATCACAGCCTCCAGTCTACCTCATGACCTCTACCCCAGAGATACGCTCAGAGAAGCATTTTGAGGTGCGCCACCGTTTCGATTCCTTTACATTTTAGGAAGGTAGAGGATGAGTATCAGAGAAACTGCAGTCCCTGAGCCTCGTCACCTTGCCGGCATTCAATCTAGGTCAGTAAAATGTCTGAATGCCTTGAATCATCTTTGACAATGGCTTAAGGTCGCTGTCGAGCAGTGAGTGCTTGTAAAGGCAAGTGAATCTGGACCGTCTAAACTATCATCTCAGCGAACGGTGGAACAGGTAGGTGCTCAAAGTTGTCCACTGGGCCCGTAAATGCCAGCGTGGATCTTTCCTTGCAGAAGAAGAAGAAAGCCAGACCTCATGCAAATGCAGACCGTAAACGTGGCACTAACACTGGATGTCGTCCTCCAAACCAAGGCCATCGAGCAATGCAGCTCTCGCGACTATGGTACTAGCAGTGGACGTCCTGCGCATCCGAAACCGTTAAGCGAGGTAGGTTTATCGTCGACACCGATCACGTCGTAGGAACTCATGTCGTGTCAGGTAAAAGAGGGAAAAGATGCAGTTCAACCCGCGCGTGTACTTTCTTTGAGCATACATTGCGAGAACTTACAACGAGAATCTCGGTATGCTACCCTCAGGTTTGCTATCACGTTTCGCACCTGGTTGTGTTTCTGCTTGTCAGCGACGAAAGAGGATTGATACTGTATGCAACGTTTCTATCTACTGTTCCGTATTACGACTCGGAGTGTAGTCAATGATTGTGTATCTTCTCCTCGAGGAGAATGATAAAGCCCCTCGAGGAGAAGATAAGTCATCAGAATATATTGATCCCCGACTTATACATTTTAGTGTAGGAGGGTTTTGTCGAATCGATATGTCTCACGCACCACCCAAACGGTATGCAGGCACAAAGTCACATGATAGCCCCTTAGCCAATTCGGCCGGTTTTTCTTCTGTTTTTCAGTCAGTTTTTGTCAGTCTTTTTGGACAGACACACGAATGGTCTATGACAGATCAACCCTGGAATCAATTTTAAGAAAATAGCACTGGCTACGGGTCTTCGCATGAACTACAGTGCGCGCCATTGTTTGCGCCTATTATATTACTAATGTAACAGACTTAGCGGGTCAGGCCCCTATACCTATGTTGGGGACTTGGCGTGGCAGCGCCGTTACGATTACACTAGCTATTGAGTATAAAAGACCAACCACCACAGGTAAGAGAGCCACATACGTTCTGACCCCACCCCACTCTCGTCTTGATCCTCGCCAGGCTACTCAGAATTCTCGTGCTCGGAACTATTCACTCAACGCTCGCACTGCGACAACCATGCCATCCGATAGAAAAAATTACACACCTTTACCTCCAAACAAGTACCTAGGATCCAAGACTGGGAAAGCATATGACCACTGCCTTGCTCTGGAGCACCGTGGCGAATGGTCTTCTCCCCAAGGAGAGCATGCCATGCCTCCGTGTCTTGCCGCGCGCGTTCTGGGCTATGCGTTGTTTTTCGCTCCCTGTGACAGCGGCCGTAATAGGCTGACAGATGAAATCCTTGACTGCAACTTGAACGACGGCGACGATTTAGCCTTAAAGAATCTTGCCGATCTGTATATTTATGGCCTGATCCGCGTGTGTACGTACTTGTGGATTGCACTCATTCTGTCCTGATGATATCTCAACAATCCGCTAGTCAGCAATCCCAAAAGCCGTACACCTGCCATGTCATCCGGCGATCAAAGCCCTTTGGTTTCTTTTAGAGAAACTGCAGCGGCAATGACACATTTGCTTGAACAGCCCACTATCAACTCCCAGCAGTTGCGGAAATTGGTAATTGTATTTATTGTCATTGTATCCACCGTAGTAACTGATTTTGGTAGGTCATGTTTCGTGACGAGCATCACTGTGCCGTCACCGGCGCTTTGGATTGGGCTCAGTTTGAAAGTAATCCCACGTCCGGTTGCGGGCGGGCGGAGACACTAGAGTTAGCCTATATAATCAGCCAGTCAATGTCGGACAACATCGAAAATGGTTCGGAAAAGGTATTCATTGCTCTCTTTGGTTTGGTCTCTTTTGACCAATATCATTTATCTTGAGGCTAATACGAATACTGCGGAGACAATCTTAGAGCTCTTCGGGGGGTTCTCGCTTCGTGAATTGCTCGGAAAAGAAAATGTCCAAAGTCCCTTGAACGCATTCATGGCTTCATATCAAGTCCACCGGATGTTTGACTCGCTGGAACTCTGGTTGGTGCCGGCTCAGGTACGTCTGTCGCAACTCAACTACTTCTTCCTTAAAGTAAATGATCAGCAGGACCAGGATCAACAACTCTTGCCTGACACTTATGATGTGAAATCTATTATTAGCCCTGAATATTTCCATTGCATAGGCCAAGGGTTGAAGTCAAGAATAACATTTGAAGCTTGTGAGGTCAAGGACAAGACCATTCCACCTCCCAATCCTCGTCTTCTTGCTGCGCATGCTGCATGTGCGCAGATTGCACAGATGTCAGGAGCAGCAGAATACATAAACGAGTTCTTCCGGGATGATGGCGAGATCTCAGTAATGACTCAGCCGGGTGCTGCATATGAGCTGACTCGGGCTTTAAGGAAGGCACTTTGAGCTTGTCGTGACAACGGTTCAGGTCAATGGTGCATCGAGAACTAGCATAGTAAATTCCATGTAATACGTAGAGAAGCTCTTAATTATGAGTGCACTGGTGACTGCGCCCAACAGCGCCAGATATTTGGCAATTGTGAGGGAAGCGGAATACGGATGTTCCTTTGGATCGTAAGTTGTGGATGGATTCAGTTATCTTATATTCGCCGAGTCCGTTTACAGCCAAGACAATCCTCCCTGACCCTTTCCTCGACACCTTCACTTCCAACGGTTGAGCGCGTTCGGACCATCGCAATCACCGCCACTGTCCGAGCCAACTGCGGCGGAGAGACAGGAGCGCCAGGTAAGCAGGTGAACAGACATACGATGCATTTCCGCGTGTCTACTCCCGCTGAAAACATCGACCGCGCAATGCGGGATGAGTCCGATTCACCTTCAAGGTGCGTGCCTGCAAGAGAACTTGAGGGAAGAAATATTTCAAGTTTTAAGCGACTTTGATCGGTCTCACAAGCAGGCGGCCATGAAACGAGAAGCTGAACGATGGATGCCATCGATGCTGCCTCGCGTTTGTGAGATATGCAGGTAAGTTGCATATTTTTGCATCTGATCTACCTACTAGTTGCCAATTCGGATATTCCAGAACCGAGCGCCGATGGCATCTGTAGCTCGTCCCACCCGACACCGGTGTGCACGACTTCGCGTTGATGACGGACATCATGGTGACGCCGGACCGACCTCCGAACGCTTTGTCGCCTTTCCAGATGATGACCACGTCACGCGTCTGCTACTAGAACGTCTGCACGTGGCCGCATCTGCCAACAAATACCCACCCGTCTAGATCGTGATGCCCACGTCGCACGAAACGCCCCCTGTCTGTACGCGCCCGCATCAGCATCCAATCGGTCAGATGATAGATCGTGACACACCCGTATCGCCCCATGGGCATGCCGCAATGTCCGCTCTGCCTCTCTCTCATGCGACGTGAACGGCACCTCAGTGACTCGTATGTCCCTACCTGCTCACATCAGCGGCTAGTGTGCACGATCGCGTCGCTTACGAGTGTACCACGAGACGCCCAATGTTTGTCCGTACGGGCTCGCATCAGCGTTAGGCGGGCACACGGACATCTTCCAGACTGAAGTGACGCTGCCCGCGGTGTGTCCTAGTCCATGGCTCGTGGTTGGCCGATATACCCCCTGTGAACAACAAAATGCACAACGGGCACATGGTCACCTAGCCGCACTTCGGAACGGCTCCCTGGGTGTATCCAATGTGTGAGCTCGCGCGATCGCGTTGGCACCCGAGAGGGGCCTGGCTACCTATCTTCCCTTTACTAGGACGCTGCCCTCGCTGGGCAATCGGCAATCTACCCACCACACAAGCACGTTGAGTCGAGTAACGTAGTTGATGTTTGTAGCTCGATGGACCCTTTAGAGACGTACATGTCTACGCGGTGCGCAGATCAGTTATTGATTCTGGTTTGGGCAAGTTATTTTCCACATGAGTCAGTTGTGCAATTATGTAATCCATACAGAGTTGTATAAGCACATCCTCAGAAAGGCTTACGCAACATCCAAGCTTGATACAGCACCACCACATTCATCGCCGTTATACCACTCAACTTTGTCAAGAATGCAAATTTTCGTGAAGACGTTGACCGGAAAGACCATCACCCTCGAGGTGGAGTCCTCCGACACCATCGACAATGTCAAGGCGAAGATCCAAGATAAGGAGGGGTAAGTCTCTAAACATCCGCTTTGTATTTCTGATCGGGTCTCATGTCCCACAGTATCCCTCCCGACCAGCAGCGTTTGATCTTTGCTGGAAAGCAACTCGAGGACGGTCGTACTTTGTCGGACTACAATATCCAAAAGGAGTCCACTCTGCACCTTGTGCTCCGCCTACGTGGCGGTATGCAGATTTTCGTCAAGACCTTGACCGGCAAGACTATCACTCTCGAGGTGGAGTCATCGGACACCATCGACAATGTTAAGGCCAAGATCCAGGATAAGGAGGGGTAAGTATCTAAATATCCGCATCGTATCTCCGATCTGACGTCCCACAGTATTCCTCCCGACCAGCAGCGTTTGATCTTTGCTGGAAAGCAGCTCGAGGACGGTCGTACTTTGTCGGACTACAATATCCAAAAGGAGTCCACCCTTCACCTTGTGCTCCGCCTACGTGGCGGTATGCAGATTTTCGTTAAGACCTTGACTGGAAAGACTATCACTCTCGAGGTGGAGTCATCGGACACCATCGACAACGTCAAGGCCAAGATTCAGGATAAGGAGGGGTAAGTATTTAGATACCTGCATACATCTCCGATCTGACGTCCCACAGTATTCCTCCCGACCAGCAACGTCTAATCTTTGCTGGCAAGCAACTAGAAGACGGGCGCACACTCTCTGATTACAATATCCAGAAGGAGTCCACCCTGCACTTGGTGCTTCGCCTGCGGGGTGGTATGCAGATTTTTGTCAAGACGCTCACGGGCAAGACCATCACGTTGGAGGTTGAATCTTCCGACACGATCGACAACGTAAAGGCGAAGATTCAGGACAAGGAGGGCATCCCCCCTGACCAGCAACGTCTCATCTTTGCTGGCAAGCAGCTCGAGGACGGACGTACTCTCTCGGATTATAACATCCAGAAGGAGAGCACGTTGCACCTCGGTAAGTTGATTAGCTGTTCTTCGAGGATAGCACAATAACGTTTTTCTCTTTAGTCCTTCGTCTGCGTGGTGGTTGTTGAGTGTATGGAACTGGCCGACTTTAGTGTATCGTTTTGTATCAATCATTCAGTGTAATTTCGATTTCTTTTGATGCAACCCACAAATTTTTACGTTGAGGAGATTCCCGAAATGTCACGTGATTCAACTGCAAAGCGCGTTTGGATGCGCGTCACGGTTGCGGTAACAACACGACGCGACTTTCGACGATGAGTTCGTCTGAAGAGGAGAATTTCGACCTCGACAACGTCTCTGGCACAGAAAGTGATGACTACGAGTCTCCCCCACCAAAGAAGACAGTCAGTATCTCTCTCCCAACCGTGTGCGTCGCGCTCAACATCTTGCCACTCCTCCCCCTTAGGCCAAAGCTCCGACCAAGAAAGCTGCCCCGAAGCCTGCTGCTGCAAAGCCAGCCAAGCCCGCTCCAAAACCGAAAGCAGCTCCAAAGAAGAAAGCTCTCGCAACAAAGGACGACAACGCCAACGAAAGTGCCTCAGAGCTCGATCAGGATGGCGCGAACTCCTCGGATGACGAGCGACCCGTAGCTCCTACGAAAAACGGAAAGAAGAAAACCGCTTCTGAAACATATACAAAGGTGCGCATTCTCGCGTCTTTCCCCATGCATGCTTACGCTGACCACGGACTAGTTGACGCAACTGGAGCACATTCTTAAACGGCCCGATTCGTACATCGGGAGCGTGGAGACCGTCACTCAGATGATGTGGACGTATGATTCCGAAAACAAGCGCGTCGTACATCGTGAAATCAAGTTTGTCCCAGGCTTTTTCAAAATCGTGGACGAAATCCTCGTCAATGCGGCGGATAACAAGGTATGTATGCTGCTGCATGCTGCGTGTCACTTCACCTAACCATCTTCCAGATCAATGATCAAAGCATGGACACGCTCAAAGTCAGCATTGACGTGGACGAAGGAACGATATCCGTCTACAACAACGGTCGCGGCATACCCATAGAGATGCACAGCAAGGAAAAAATGTATATTCCGGAACTCATCTTTGGTCATTTGCTTTCGTCTTCCAACTATGACGATGACGAGAAGAAGTTGACGGGTGGTCGTAACGGCTACGGCGCCAAGCTGGCCAACATCTACTCGCACGAATTCACTATCGACACCGCCGACAAGAACTCGAGTCAGAAGTACAAGCAAACGTGGACGAATAATATGAGCAAATGTGGGGCCGCCAAGATCACGAAGAACAGCAGAGGGGAGGAATATACCAAGGTCACCTTCAGACCAGACTTGAAGCGTTTTGGAATGGAGTGTATCGACGAGGACACGCTGTCTCTCCTCAAGAGACGCGTGTACGACATGGCTGGTACGATCAAGGATGTCAAGGTCTATCTGAACGAAGAACGGTTGAAGATCAAGAACTTCAAGCAGTACGTGGAGATGTATCTTGAATCTGCCGCGGCCGAGGCAGCCGCAGCTTCTGGAGGTGCTGCACAAACGAAACCGACTATGATCTACGAGCAAATTAACCCGCGTTGGGAGGTCGCATTTGCCGTCTCGGAAGGGAGTTTCCAACAGGTCTCCTTCGCCAACTCGATTGCGACGACTAAAGGTGGCACCCATGTGATGCTCATGGCCGACCAGATGGCGAAGAATCTCATCACTGCCATCGAAAAGAAGAACAAGGCTGCGAAAGTCAAGCCTGCTCAGATCAAGAATCACATGTGGATTTTCGTGAACGCCCTCATCGAGAACCCTACCTTTGACAGTCAGACGAAGGAGACACTCACGTTGACCGCGTCCAAGTTTGGTTCGAAGCCCCTTCTGTCCGAGGAATTTATGAAGAAAGGTTAGTCTGAATGTATGCGTTCGTCATCCCAAGGCTTATATGGTGTCTACCAGTTTTGAAAACCTCCATCATTGAGCACGTGCTAAACTGGGCAAAGTTTAAGGCAGACCAGCAGATCAAAAAGACCGATGGCACGAAGCGTAACCGGTGAGCACTCGTCATCTATACGTTGTTTCCGCCCTAACCTCCAATGCAGCCTCACCGGCATGACCAAGCTGGCTGACGCCAACAATGCTGGAACAAAGAACGCTAACCAGTGTACTCTCATCTTGACGGAAGGTGACTCGGCCAAGGCTCTCGCGGTCGCTGGTCTTGGAGTTGTCGGACGCGATAACTTTGGTGTCTTTCCGCTGCGTGGAAAGTTGCTCAACGTGCGAGAGGCCAAGCATGACCAAATCATGAAGAACGAAGAAATCCAAAATGTGAAGAAGATCATGGGTCTGCAACATAACAAAGAGTATACGAACGTCACTAGTTTGCGATACGGTCGGCTGATGATTATGACGGATCAGGTTAGGGTCTAATTTTCTTACCCAATTCTGTGCTGACTTCGAAGTGATCTGATAGGATCATGATGGTTCCCACATTAAGGGCCTTCTTATCAATTTCTTGGACCACTTTTACCCGTCGTTGCTCAAGATCCCCAACTTCCTCGTCGAATTCGTGACACCCATTGTGCGGGTAACGAAAGGAAAGCAACGAATTGATTTCTTCACAATACCCGAGTATGAGCACTGGCTCGAGACAACGCCAGATGCCCAGAGGTGGGATTCGAAGTACTACAAGGTTCGTTGCTGCTGTGCAATCGTCGCTGGTACTCGGTTCACGGAATAGTATGATAGGGTCTCGGGACAAGCAGCGATGCCGACGCCCGTTACTACTTCGGTAATATGGCGAAGCACATGATTCCGTTTGCCTCTACCCAAGAAGGCGATAAAGAACTCATCGACCTCGCTTTCAGCAAGAAAAAGGCTGACGATCGAAAAGAGTGGCTGCGGCAGTTCAAGGTAAGCCAACATCCTCAAGTACTGACTTTGTCTGAGTCACCTGCAGCCTGGCACATATCTGGACCATAACATGGACGAGATCTCATTTTCAGATTTCATCAACAGGGAGTTGATCTTGTTCTCGATGGCCGACAACATTCGGTCCATACCATCGATGTCGGACGGTCTTAAACCGGGTCAACGAAAGGTCATCTGGGGTTGTTTCAAGCGCAAGCTCAAGAAAGAGATCAAAGTCGCGCAACTCGTCGGTTATATCTCTGAAGTCGCAGCTTACCACCACGGTGAAGCCTCGTTGACCATGACCATCGTCAACCTCGCTCAGGATTACGTCGGCTCGAACAATATGAACCTGCTGCTGCCGAATGGTCAGTACGGAACGCGCGATATGGGCGGGAAGGATCACGCCTCGGCGAGGTACATCTTCACCGAGTTGGCACCTTTGACGAGGACTGTGTTCCATCCGGACGATGGGCCGCTGTTGACCTATCTGAAGGAAGACAACGACTGGATCGAGCCAGAGTACTATATGCCTGTTATTCCGATGGTGCTCGTGAACGGCGCAGAGGGAATAGGAACAGGTGAGGACAACCACTTGAACATAGCCAGCGCAGTTGCTAATTGTGGTAGGTTGGAGCACCACCATCCCATGCTACAATCCAGCGGATATTGTCTTCAATCTACGGCAGCTGATGGCTGGCAAAGAGATGGTTCCGATGCTCCCTTGGTGGCGAGGCTTCAAAGGCACGATCAAGAAGGTGGGCGAACACAAGTACGATGTCATCGGTGTCGTGCGCAAGTTGAACGACACGACTGTCGAAATCACCGAGTTGCCGATTCACAAGTGGACGCAGACATACAAGGCCGACTTGGAGGCCATGATCGGTGAGAAGGGGGACGGCGTTATCAAGGTATGGTGTCCTGTCCGCCTGCAGATGTGCACGACTCGCTTAGCAATAACGATATGCAGGACTACAAAGAACATCACGACAACGTCAACATCCACTTTGTCATCACGATGGGCGCAAAGGAACTCGAGAAGGCGGAGGAGCAAGGCTTGATTGAGTTCTTCAAACTGACGGGAAAAATCAACACGAGCAACATGATCTGTTTCAACTTTGACGGCAAGATTCAGAAGTACTCTTCGGCGGAAGAGATCGTTGAAGAGTTTTACCCCAAGCGTCTGGCGTACTATCAGAAGCGAAAGGTACGTATCAAATTATTTGGATTTTCTTGGGAGTTGACGGGAATGGGGGTGACAGGATTTCATGGCCAACGAGCTCCAGTTACAGTTTGAGAAGCTCTCCAACCAGGCGCGTTTCGTCCAGATGATTATCGAGAAGCAGCTGGTCGTGTCGAATCGCAAGAAAGCGGACATCATGGCCGAGTTGCGCAAACTGAATTTCCGCCCGTTCCCCAAAGTGTCCAAGGCCAAGGCAGCCGGCGAGACGGAGGACGTCGTGAACGCCGACGAGGAAGAACAAGAGGCAGGGGATGTTCCTGGTGCAACGGATTACGACTATCTATTGGGCATGCCTATTTGGAGTTTGACCAAGGAAAAGGTACGCTCGCTAGTGTGTTTGTCGGTTCCCGGTGTCTAATCTAGGTAACGCGTAGATCGAGAGACTCTTGCAACAAGCCGCGGACAAGGAGGCGGAGTTGCTTGCACTACTCGAACGCACGCCTGACTCGCTGTGGAACGAGGATCTGGACAACTTTTTGAAGGAATGGGAGGTAAGTGTGGATCATGTTATTGTTCCGCCCACATCGTGAATGATATGTTACAGAAATCATGCCAAGATTTCGATAACAAGACGTTGCTCGATGCCAATGGCAAAAAGATCAAGAAGAAGCAGGCGACGCTGAAACACCGGAAGTCGCTCACCGGACGCAAAGCATTTGGGGATGAGGATTCAGAGGACGATTTCAAACCTATCAAGGCCGCGGCCAAAAAGAAAGCGGAGCCGAAACCGAAACCGAAAGCTGTTGTCGCGGGGCCCTCAAAACATGAGAGTGATGACGAGAAACCCGCACCGGCGCCAAAGAAGGCACCTGTCAAGAAGGCGCCTGCCAAAGTCAAGTCCGAGTCGGAAATTGAGGTTTCAGATGTGCCTGTGATAAAGAAGGTGGCAACGAAGAGAGCTGTCAAGGTATTGGACTCGGACTCGGACATTGAGATGGTAGAATCGCCGGTCGTGCCAGCAAAAGGCAAGGGGAAGGCCAAGGCTGTGGCCGAGGAAGCACCGAAGCGCAAGTCGTAAGTGTTTTGTCTTTTGTTGCAGGCATTGTCTGACGCGGTGACACAAGGCCTTTGGAGGAGAGCGATGACGAGATGTACATCCGACCTGCCGCAAAGAAGACGAAGACGACACAGGCTGCGGTGACTGATTTCTTTGACAAGGCAGGGTCATCAGACGCGACGAAGAAGGCCACGACGACGCGAAAGCCCTCGGGGAGCAAGCCTGCTGCGGCGAAGAAACCGCCAGCAAAGAAGGTGGTGGATAGCGACTCGTCGGACTTTGACGAGTTGGCAATGAGCGGGTTGGCAAAGAGCGAGGTGGTAGAGACGCGAACGGCTGCGCCGGCGCGTGCTGCGCGAGGCCAGGCAAAGAAGTACATTGAGATCGAGTCTGACAGCGAGGAGGAGTACTAGTTACTAGTTGTTATCTGTACAATACATTTGATTCATTTTTGTGGCACGTGGATGATGCAAGCGAGCCAATTCAAGTGTTTTGTTTGCATTTTTGCTTTTCTTATTCCGTTGGCGCTTTTCTTTGCCTCGACTTGTTCAAGTTCTTCGTCCTCGTCGACGTCGACGCGCTCTTTCTCATCGACGACGACGACGTGAATGGCCTCGCAGATTCTCTTCGGCGAGCCAAACGCGACCACGAGTCTCCCCCGTCTGAACATTCCCCCGTCGCTCCCAATGCAGCAGCCCTTTGACGGCAGACAGCCCATGTTCTCACCGGGCCTCCCCACACCACTCCAGCAGGGATTCCACCCTCCACCTTTCCACCTCGCGCCTCTCCCCCTCCAGACACCCATGCAGTCCTTTTTTCCACCCGCTCACCCGGCTTACCAGCACCACAAGGGTCACTCCAGCATGGCTCACTTTCCCGCCTTTCCACCCCTGACCGCAATTCCCATGACGCCTCTCGGCCAAGGTTTTCCTATTGTACCACCGCCTTTCGGGCAGCCGTTCGTTCCCAGAAGCAGACGCGCTCCCAGTATGAGCATTGGAGGTCCGCCAAAGGCAGCCTTGGGAGGTCCCGGTCGAAAGCATAGCCCGCTCCCACCGGTTCCACCAGCACCACCTGCAGCAAAGGGGAAGAAGGTCGTCGTCAACTTGCCCGTCGAGACGATAGCCAGTACGGAGGGTGAACCACCTCGTCGGCCGTCTTGGGCGCGCACGCCTATGCCTACCACCAGCTGCGAAGAGCCCGTGGTTATGCCCCAAGATTCGGCCACTGCGGAACCGTATCCACCGGACAGCTGGCGGTACCACATACCCGACACTGTCGACGTGTTTTTGCCCGGAAAGGTACGCGACTTGTGTTTATCGGTTCATTGCGCGTTTCGTTCGAGCCCGTTTTCTCCTTGCCAGGTCGCTTGGGACGAGATGAAGCAGCGTGTCATTGAAGAAAAGCTGGAGAAGTTGGGCGTCGAACGAGGGACGGGCAGTGTAGTTCCTCTGCACGCACCACATGCCCGTGCTGCTTCGGTGAGTGCCTCGTTGGTTTGGCGTGCACGCGTGTACTCATCTCGTCCGTTTCCTCGCAGATTTCATCCCCTGCAGATCCCTCGCTGCTCTATTTCAAACTGAACAAGCTCCAGCAGTCCCAGAACGCGTCGGCTGCGAATTCCTCGGCGGGGGCTTCACCGCGACAGACGTTCGACCTCTCGCCCTCGCCTGGCTCCCAGGTGCCTCCTAGACTGCAAGCAAGGCATGGACACAGTCTCTCGTTTGCACACCCCCCTGCACTTCCTCCGTCCTACTACAATCCCACCGCGGCTTTCAATCCATTTGGTCCAACCGCTGTTCTGGGCTCTGATTCCATCGAGCAGGACTTCGAAGTTCGTATATCGTCTCCCATCGATGGGATTCATGCGCCGCAGGGCCGCGTACCCGTCTCGATGCAGTCCCTTGCTCCTCGGCCTAGCGTGAGTCGAGGAAGCAGCCGCCCGGACTTTGTCCGCGGGTTTGGCCTCGATATTCCCGAAGAGGAGGAGCCACAAGAGGACGTACCGCTCCCTGATACGGACGTCGAACGGAGGTCTCCAAACAACGAAGACGTTCTTGGTCTCATTCTTGCCCCCAGCCAGCCGCCGTCCGAACCCGATGATGTTCCTCCGATAGTGCCGAGCACGCATCATTCGAGACACGTTTCGAAGCTGTCGCACACTCTCTCGTTGCGATCTGTTGGAGGTATTCATGACATCGTGTCAGAACAGGTGGATATCGTGCCAATCAGGAGTCCGGCAGGCAATCCGACAATCGATGATCTGGATGAGGAGGCCGTTGATGAGTGGACGGGGTCCGAAGATGTCCGCTTTGACTCGGACGACGAGGTAGGCTGCTCGCTCTTCGGTACTTGCTTTTCGTGTATGCTGACGTCACTTAGGAAAGCATTGGTGAATGGTCCAACCCTTCGGACGAGGAACGTGCACGCCAGGAACGAATGCAGCGTCGTTTGCTTCGCCAGAGGAAACAAGAGATAGAGACTCCGAGGCGTTTGCCCAACTTCCCTGCTCCCCCGATCAACATATTCGGCTTGCGGGTTCGCCGCGACTACGATCTGGTCTCGAATCCAAGTGAAGATGGGATGCATGCGGAGCAGAGGGCAGCGTTCCTTGGGGTGGATCCTGTCGAGTTTACCCTTGGCCCATCTTCGACTTCCACCCCGGGACGTCGACCACTCCCACCTCTCCCACATTCGAGAGATCCTTCTTCACATCTGTCTGCGCCCGAACTGCTATCCCATTCACGCTTTGGTTCTGACGCTGATCTCGTCGAGCAGCATATTGTGCCTCTTGCCCCGCCCCCGCTCAGCGCACTCAATCCGCATGCAAAACCATTCGAGTTTGGATCCAAACGGGAATCAAGTTCAAGAGGATCATTCGATGTCCCTCCTCCGCCACCAGCGCCGACGTTGTTGACTCACAGCCGCGTGTCATCGTTTGGCAAACCGCTAAACGCGGCAGCGCAGGAATTCAAGCCAGCTGGATTTACCTTCCGCCCCCCTCCCGGTGTCCCACAGCTCCCCTTCCCTGTCTCGCCTGCCTCGCGTCCCCTTCCTGTTCCACCTGTCAAACCCTCGCCAATGCGCGCCCAACAGGGCAGAGAGAAGAGGCAGCGGCGCGGTTCGCGTACTGCGTCCAGCGACGGAGACGACGACAGCGGCAAAGAAAATATGGCATCGTTCCGGTTTCCACCCGTGGATGAAACGCATCACAGCATCCGCCACACTGCACCCAGTTCACCGAGGAAGTCGGGGCCCCAAGATTTACATGCGAGTAATGGTGGCCCATTGCAACCCCTTACTTTCTCCGGCTTCCCGAGCGGCTCGATGCGTCGTATCGGAGAACTCGAAGGGCTGGAGCTGGTCGAAAGAGACTCGCCCGATAATTATGCCGAAGAACCAAGGGCCGATGAAGATTCTCTTCCCGCAGTGGCTTTCACGAAGCCGAGACGCGCACCTATCCCCTTGGATTTTAAGAATCCTCCTTCGACCAACACTGTTCCCGCCGGCGTATTCAAAGCCCTCGTCGGAGACGAAAAGACACGGCGAACCGTTCGCTCGCGACTCAGCTCGCGCGAAATTTTCGAACACTCGCAACGTCCCTCCCTCGACGACTTTGCAGTGCCAGCCATCGCCATGTCTGTTGCAAACAGGTCCCGGTCGCGCCTCGTCACAGATCCTGGCCGCCACCGGGAGAGCTTCGACTCACCCGATATCTTTACTCCTGCGATCAAGCGCCGTTCGTCGTTGCCTGCCATGCACAGCGCGCACAATTCGTCGCTCTCCAATGTGTCGATACCCGCCATCAACCTCACGAAGCGTCTCGAGGCGCAAGCACTCGAGGACAAGATTGAGATGTTGTTGGATGAGAAATTCCGGTTGATTCATTCAGAAATCGTCGAGTCCCGCGGTTCTGCTCCAGCATCCATCAGTCCTACCACAG
>JBBPOR010000151.1:0-33947 GCA_038091555.1 Leccinum sublutescens | reverse complement strand
TCAAAAGGGGTGGGTGCTCCCAGACGGAGTTCTACAGGTTTTGTTCCCATGATAGGTGGAGCTGTTGGGGGTGTGGGTGATCTACTGGATGGGGGGGTCGGTGACCTGTTGGGTGGGGGTGTGGGTGTTCTGTTGTGAAAGGGTTTGGGAGAAGGAGATCTGTTGGGTGGATATGAATAGTCGATCTCAATGGCCTTGGTTTCATTACAGGGGGAAGGGGATCAAGGTGGTTGTTGAGTATCAGTTTGGTAGGCTCCTGGGAGAGAGCTGGTGGTGGCGAGGGGAGTGGGTTCTTCTTCTTCAGTGTCCGAGGGGGCTCTAAAGCGTCCAAAGCGAGGTGGCTGTGGGGGAGTTTGGGGGGAAGGGTGGGTCCTCCTTGGTCGAAGAGCGTTGAAAGACGAAATGATGGGAGGCTCTACTTTCAATGGTAGGCGCGAAGAGTCAAGCTTTGACCTTTTGTTACACTTGGTCCGAATTGGATCAAGAGTATCCTCGAGAAAGAGATAGTTGAGACGAGAGGGTACAGAGGAAGCCTTGAGAGTCGAGGGATCAAGACGACAATAAGCTCTGAGGGTCAAGGGATCAGAGGTTCCAAGGTGAATGCGAAGAGACGACTTTGATAGCCTTCAGATGACAAGGCTTCCTGGAAAGTTGAAGCGTCCACTCAAGTGCAGGACGAGGTCACTCAGAGGGTTTAAAGGTTCAAGAATGTATTCCATGACGTATCTAGGATACTCGAGGAGGTCAAAGTTAGAGAAAAGAACCATCTCGACGATGTTACGTTACGTTTAAATAGGTAAGAGGAACAAAAGGAGGAACAATCGATGATTGGTTAGAAAATATGGCGTGATGGAACCCTATGGAAGGGTATGGAATAGGTAGGTAACCCATGATATGTAAGCATAAGAAGTTATGGGCGACTAGTCATACAAAGAAAGGAACAAGTTTAATGAGACTGTACCTAGACGACGAGGACGATGAGAAGGATAAGTTAAAGAAAAAGAATGGGGGGGACTTCAATGAATCATAACATTGACTGTGGTCAACATGAGCTTATCACAATTTGGTGACTGTCAAACTTGTAAAACTGCTGTTGCCATTAACACTATCCTCAACCAAAAACAGTGGAAAATCATTAACATTTATTGGTCTTCATGGTCACATCATAGATGCACCTGCTGTCCCATGAATGACAAAAGTCCTATTGAGGCTGCCTTGTGTCACTGTGTGACCCCATTCAGTAGAATTTTTGGCAAATGACTGGCTAGCCAATGTGCCAAATTGCTATTGAGAGGATAGAGTATAGTGTTGATAGTCACAGAGTCACAGGAGGACTTAGTGGGAAATTAGGAGACAAGAGGAAAACAATACTTAGGGTATGACATCATTGATGATGTGTGGTGACATCAGGTCACGTTGTAAAGTGCAGGAATGGTCTGCAGAGGGTGTGTGCAAGTTGGGATACATCCCAGGGATCCTATGGGTCAGGGGTGGCAAGTGAAAGGCGTCCCAAGCAAAGAAAAAGGGTTTCCAAGGGTTTCCGAGCTCGGAATGACTGGTCTGGAGTGTGGGAAACCAGACCAGAACATTGGAATGCTGAAGAAAGAGTCAAGATGAGAAGGAAAAGGGCTCAGGCGAAGAAGAGGGACTTGGGAGATGTGCGTGGATGGTCAAATGCATGGTAGAGACGTAACTACTGCCCTAGAATGGGCTACAGAATTTTTATACTCTACAGGATACTCAAGACAGCTAAAAAAAAACTACAAAAGAAGGCTAAACGAACTATATATATGACTAAAAACGAAATAGGAACAAAGGGATAGTGAAAACAAAGCTCATGACACAGTCGGGAGTGCAGGAAAAACAGTTCTGGACTCAGAATGGACTCAGAATGGGGTTAGACCATGGGAAAAAAGGTTGGACCAGACCAGACCAAGTCAGAGCGACACAGGACCAAGTCAGGAGGACATAAGACGAGTGGTGATGGACTTGAGATGGACTTGGGAGTGATGGGAAGGGTCGACAGAGGCTCCATATGGCTTCAGGGAGCAGCTGAGCTCCACAACGTGACCTAGAAGAGTGAACTGTGTGGGAACCAAGAGGATTAGCTAAGATTTAGCTAAGTTACAAGGATCACAACACTACTATAGTAGACTCTGACTCAAAGTGGTACAATATTTCAGCAAAGGTCTGTATGTAGTGGAATGATGTTCTGGCATGTCAGACAGTCATTCAGGGACACATGCAAGCCCTCGCCAAAGCTATCTTGGCATAATATACATTGTAATTTAGTTTTGTGTAATCTCTTCACTATATACTCTACTAAGTATAAACTTGTTTCGGAAAAGGTTTGTATGTAATGTAATGTGATTTTGGCATGTTAGTCAGTCAGTTCAGTGCATATGGAAGGCCTCACCAAAGCTATCTTAGCATAACTGTACATTATAATTTAATTGTGTGAAATCTCCCTACTATACACTCCAAGCAATAAACTTGCTTTGGCCAAAGACTGTATCATTATGTAATGGAATGTTAGTCTCAATGCATTCAGTGCATATGGAAGGCCTTTCCAAAGCTATCTTGGCATAACCATACATTGTAATTTAGTTTTGTGAATTCTCTCCACTAAGTCTATACACTCTGAGCAATAAACTTGTTTCGGAAAAGGACTTGTATGTAATGGAACTTTATTTTGGCATGTTAGGTCAGTTCAGTGCATATGGAATGCCTTGCCAAAGCTATCTCAGCATAACTGCAAATTGTAATTTAGTTTTGTAAAATCTCCCTACTATACACTCTAAGCAATTAACTTCTTTTGGCAAAGGACTTTATGTAATGAAATGTTGCTGAAGCTATCTCAGGCATAACTGTACATTGTAATTTTGTTTTGTGAAATCTCTCTACTATACACTTTAATCAATAAACTTGCTTCAGCCAAGGACTGTATGTAATGTAATGTAATTTTGGCATGTTAGACAGTACATTCAGTGCATATGGAAGGCCTTGCAGAAGCTATGTCGGCATGACTGTACGTTGTAATTTAGTTCTGTGAAATCTCCCTACTACACACTCTAAGCAATAAACTGTTTTGGCAAAGGATTATGTAGTGTTTGAAGGCAACCTAAATCCATACAGACTATGGCACCTCAGCTCGAACTTAACTATGGAGATGGGGAATGTATAGGATGGAGGGAATCCAACCAGAACAAGACAGTCTGGCTTGTTTGGTTGCTGCATTCAAGTATTTATACTACTGATAGATGCACACAGACCAGCTTAGGGCTGGTCCAGATAAGCAGTGCTAACTTAATAAGGTAAGTGTCCAATGAGTGTTACAAAGATAAAGGTACAGGTCACGTGATGCTGACTAAGCAGGTTACATGACTTGGAAATGTCGAAAGTAAAAGATAAAAGATAAAGCTTATGTAAGCAGTCATGTGATGCTGACTAAGCAGGTCACATGACTTCAAGAAATCGAAAATGAAGAGGTTTGTAACATTATCCTCCTGCTAGGCTTGAGATACCAGATCAAGCAGAGGTGGAACTAGAGGTGAAATTAACAATAGGAGTAGAAAATAAACTGTCAAATAAAGCACGATTCATTTTGAGATGTCTAGGAGCCGAATCAAGAAGTCGAAAATGAAGAGATTTGTAACAGTGTTATGTTATTTCAGCATGTCAAATAGTTTACACATTGAAGCCCTCACCAAAGCAATCTGGCATAACTGGACATTGTAATTTAGTTTTGTGAAATCTTCCTACTATACACTCTATGCAATAAATTTGTTTTAGCAAAGACTGTATGTAATGTTATGTTATTTCGGCATGTCAGACAGTCAATTCAGTACACTAAGTGACTATACAAGATGCCAGAACATCACTCCAGTACATACAATTCATTGCTGAAGCAAGTATAATACTTAGGGTAGATGAAAATGTAATTTCATGATAATATAAATCAAAGTGCAATTATGCCAAGATAGTGGCAAGGCAGGCTTGCATGGGACCCTAAGTGACTATCAAACATGCCAGAACATCACTCCACTCTCAGCTATACAGCTCATTACTAAAGTAGAATATCACTTAGAGTTCATTTAGATGTAATGTCTGAAAACTACAAAAATGTTTCATACTGAGATAGCTTCAGTGAGGGCTTTTAAATGTACTGAACTTACTGAGACTCTGACATGCCAAAACAACATTGCATTACATACAGTCCTTGGCCAGAACAAATTTATTGCTTAGAGTATATAGTAGGGAGATTTCACAAAATGAAATCACAATGTGCAGTTATGCCAAGATAGCTTTGGCAAAGGCTGGAATCCATCCATACTGAACTGACTGAGACATCTGACTTGCTAAAACAATTTGCATTACATACAGTCCTTGGCTGAAACAAGATGATTGTTTAGAGTATATAGTAGGGAGATTTCACAAAACTAAATCATAATGTGCAGTTAAGTTGAGATACTGTACTAGCCTGATCAATTCATCAGGCATATGTGACACATGACAAGGTCTACCAGAAGTTTCATTTATTGTCAGTGCATGTGATGTGTTATGAGACAAAAAACATTGGCATTTTGTCAGATGAAGACCAAGCACCAAATCAGAAACAACACATTGCTTAAGTAATTGTATTTACACTTGCAGAAACAATTCATCATTCAGGCCTGTGGCACATGACAGACAAAAAAATTGTTGTTTTGGGGCCTGTGTGATGTGTGACAGATGAATCAATCAATTTAGTACAGTAGCTTCGGCAAGGCCTTTTATATGCACTTAAATGACTGTCTAACATGCTGAAGTAAAATTACATTACATACAGTCCTTGGCCGAAGCAAGTTTATTGCTTAGTAAAGTGTATGGTAGGAAGATTTCACAAAACTAAATTTTACAATATACAGTTATGCCAAGATAGCTTTGGAAATGCCTTCCATATACACTAAATGGACTGAGACTAACATTCCATTACATATAGTCCTTGGCCAAAGCAAATTTATTGCTTAGAGTGTATAGTAGAAAGATTTCATAAAAACTAAATTACAATGTACAGTTGTGCTGAGACAGCTTCAGTGAGGCATTCCATATGCACTGAACTGAGTGTCTAACATGCCAAAATATAATTTCATTACATATAGTCCTTTGCCAAAATAAGTTTATTAGTGTATAGTAGGGAGATTTCACAAATTAAATTAAAATTTGCAGTTATGCCAAGGTAGCTTTGATGAGGCATTCTATGCACTGAACTGACTGTCTAACATGCCTAAATACAGTTCCATTACATACAAGTCCTTTGCTGAAACAAGTTTATTCAGTAGCTTACAGTGTAAGTAGGGAGATTCCACAAAACTGAATTACAATATGCACTGATGCTGAGATAGCATTGGCAGGGGCTCAGATATGTACTGAACTGACTGTCTAACATGCAAGAATAACATCACATTACATACAGACCTTTGCCAAAATAAGTTTATTACTTAGAGTGTATAGTAGGGAGATTTCACAAAAATTCAGTTATTGGCTGATCAGTCAACTGTGGAATGTAGGCATCCATAGACCATGGGGGCCAGTTGGAAAACATGCCAAGTTTAAATTCTGGCTGATCAGTGAATTGTGGAATGCACTTATGCCTAGCCTATTGGCTAATTGGCAACATGCCAAATTTTTGGTTGTTGGCCAATCAGTGAATGGTGGGCCAGTCAGCAAACATGCCAAGTTTTTATTTTGACTGATCGGTGAATCTTGGAATGCATTTATGCCTAGCTATTGGCCATTCGGTCAACTGTCCACTGTAGGCACAGACCATTGGTCAGTCAGCAACATGCTGAGTTCCAGTTGCATTTGCTAACTGGTAGTTTGCCAAGATTTTCACTCCATCAGCTGATGTTGGTTGGCCAGTCAGTTGCAGCAATTTGGCACATTGGCTGGCCAGTCATTTGCCGAAAATTTCTACTGCATTATGTAACTGTGTTTTATTAAAGTTTTACAGTATCCTTCACCATCATTCCATTAATCACTGGCAGTCCATGATGACTAGTCTCCTTGCATTGACACCATAGTCTGTAGTCATGGTCAACATTAGTTCATCATTGTGATGGTCAAACTAGTAAACAGCTGCTGCAATTGACCTCAACCAGAAGCAGTGGAAAATAAAATATTCCTATTGACCCTACTGGTCTTCATGGTCATGTCATAGATGCACTTGCTGCCTCATGAATGGCAAGGGTCCTATTTAGGCTGCCTACTAGTGTCAGTGTGCTTCATTGAAGGCTCCCAGTAGTATCTTTTCCCATCATTCTGTCACCCAGCCCATGATGACCAGTCTCAAGTCCATTGACACTGTAGTTATTAGTATGGTTAGCATGAGCTCATCATTGGTGACTCTCAAACTGGTAAAACCAGTGTTGCCATTAACACTATCCTTAACTAGAAGAATTATAACAAGAGCAAGGACATGGCAGACAGGAAGCTCTATTGTGTCCATTGATTAATAAAAATATACCATTATTGCACAGCTTATTAAGAGCAAGCAAGTAGTACATTCAATCATTCATTACATTGCAATTTCAATAATCTTTGCCTTAAGTAATTTCTTATGTAGACCATGAGGTGGCTGCCTTTAATTTTTAGCTTGATCTTGATGCTTTGACCTACTTCTTGCTGAGCCATGGTTCCCAGTTGACTAGCTTGAGACTCAGTATGCATCCTCATCTTGTAATGGAAATAACATCTATTTTAAAATTTCTTATGTGCTCAGCTCTAGCCTCTGTCATGGCCAAATCAGGACACTGCTAATGATAATGATGGGCTCAAGGGGAAAGATTGTTGCAAGTTTGCAATATAGTATCACAACTTGAAATATGGGCTCATTTCCAAAAAGTTCCTTGAAGTGTGAGTGTTGGGTCAGTTCTAAGATGGTCCATTAATTACAAGGTTTAATATTCACCACCTGTTTTTCTTGTCTTCTTTATTTTTATTTTTCAATCTACAGCTACAAGTTTGACAAAGCTCACATTTTTCTGCCTATTCCAAATTGGAGAGAGATATTAGCACTCCCCATCCAGTTCATGTGATCAAATATGCATAGATCATACACAGGCAGATCACAAAGTAGTAACCAACTTGGGCACTAACCACCTTCTATGGGAATTTATCTAAATTCCTGAGTTTATTGTATACTTATACTTTATAAAATCTGAAAGGCTTTATTTTATCCAAGAATATCTATGTCTTAGCCCATTATTTACTCTTATAATCTCAATAGATTTATTTATAAGTCTCAATTTTACTAATGAAGTTATATCTATATTGTCCTTGACACTTACAATTTAGCATGATTCTATTTGGATACAGATTCAATTATCTATGAGGTATGTCATTATGATGTCTATTCATCAAAGAATATGACTGTTTAAACTTTTTTCTAATAAGATCTTAACTTAGAGCTTGATTTATACCACTCTATATTGTTCATGAGGTCAATTATCTATTGTCCTGAGGACTTGGAATGTAATATAAATTCTATCTCAATATTGTTTCAATATGTACCTTAAACACCTGTCATTATAAAAGCCTAAATTACTAACATTCTATTTATCAATTTGTTCTGAAATGGTTTCTGTCTAGTATGAAGTCTATTCATCTACCCTGTGTATTATGTGTATATGGTTTCTGGTTGTTTACTGTTCTTGAAACTGGTCTGAATTTTCCTGCTATTCCACACTAAAAACCTGTGATTATAATGATCTAAACAACTTCTGATACAATTTATCAATTTGACTACCACACTGTCTAGTATAGAGTCTATTTATATACACAGTACACTTTTTGTATATATTTTCTGGTTATCTACTATTCTTGACACTGGTCTGAATTCCTTTTGCATTTGTCTACTATCCCACACTAAACACCTGTTATTATAAGAGCCTGAATTACTAATAATACTATTTATCAATTTGTCTGAAATGGTTTTTGTCTAGTATAAACTCTATTCATACACCCTGTGTACTATGTGTATATACCTAGAATCTGGTTGTCTATTATTCTTGAAACTGGTTAGAAATGCTTTTGCTTTTACATACTATTTTACACTAAACATCTGTCAAGACAATAATTTAAATTACTTTGGATACTATTTATCTATTTATAGGACATACTTGGCATCTTATATGGATACTATTGTCAGATATTTCTCTAAGTCTCTGCCATTCTCAATTCTTGATATTTATTATCCTCTATTTTGCTAACAATTTAAAGGCTGAATCACTTTCTAACTGATGAGCTTGAAATTTGGTTCAAATAGTCTAACTATGCCTGAATTTACCTATTTGTCTATATATCTTTGCAACCACATGTTCTAACTGTACTAAAATATCTGTCTCTACATCTTTGTTATACATGTTTTAATCATGTCTAAGTTTATCTATATACCTACATATCTTTGTGGCATATGTTCTAATTGTACTTAATGACCTATCTGTCTTAACATCTTTCCTACACAATGTTGGTCTAATTATGTCTAAATCTTGCTATTTATATTTGCATCTCTGCAATATATTATCTAATTATACTAAAATTGTCTATTTTCTTTGATATCTTTGTATCTTTGATAGGCTAATGATGTCAAACTGACTATAAATGATATATCTGTCTGATAATAGTAACAATAGACTTAGTTAGAAAAACTGTTAATTTCCTGATGAAGTGTGTGGTGCATCTCTACCATATGCTGCCAAAAGGATGTGGTAAATGGGTACAGCAGGAAAATAAAGGCATGGTACCTCCATGGGGGAAGCATGGCACCAAATACCCTCCCTGAGTCCTGACTCAGAAGACCAGATGGCAGATGCAAATGATACTTTTCCAAGATATGTAAATGGTCTTTTTTGACTTTTTGACTTGGTTACTCACCAGATTTTGGTTGTTATACAGCCTATTAGTAGGTCCAATTGGTGTACAAACTGCGAAAGAGTCTTTGACAGGATCCCAAGGCCATCACTGGTGAGTGTCTATCATGTTCCCCCATGGTAGTGTAGGGGGATCATTTGAACCCTAGGATGGCGCTGAGATGAGGGGAGCATAGTGGTTGGTATGGTGGGGGAGGGGGGTGTGTGGCCATACAGTATGGGTACCACCATACTGGTGTGCATGTAGCTGTAGCTGATAGGAGCCAAATTTGAAGCAGCCTGAGCATGCAATGTAGTATAATTGGTTCCAAATCAGATCTATTTGTTTGATAAATCAGACTTCCAGCAGATTCATTTACTCTTAAACAAGACATAAATTGAACTTGTCAATAGCAACTGGCAGAAATACAGAGGGTCAAGATATGTTTACTTCAAATGTCTGATTCTTAAACGGGTATTTCTTCGGATTAAAAACAGAGCTGTGATGCTTCCTCGCGTGGTTCTCATTTTGATCCTATTTTAGGTACTAATCAGACAATTACCAGATCCCGCTGGAAAGTCTCTTCCCGCGGTGAATGATTGCCATTGATTGGGTGTCGGACGTGATGCTGGGCATCATGTGTCATATTATTGTTCACAATCATGTTTGATGCCGCCCTAAGCTCCCTCAGCTTAACTGTTAGGCGGCCACAGACAAGCTAAATTCCTTCTTCTTCATCCTCGTCACCCGATACCTCTGCATTTTCCTGCCCGACCTTGGCCATCAGCTGTGCCAAATCTTGTTCTTCCGTTTCCGAAACTGCTTTCGGCTGCGACGAATTCTGAACACCGATACCAGTAGAGAACCCAATGACTTACCTTCATTTTGACGACCAATGCGCCTCCTTGTGACTCGATCGAACTCTGTATAGATTCGATGGCGCGGTCGAGGCGGTCGAGCGCAACAAACTACAATAAGACGTATGTCAGTGTCTTGGCTGTCGCCCATCCGCATATACTCGTTACCTTGTCTGTCGCGTTTGTGCTCAGTACGTACAACGGCGGAGCGACTAACTTGGCTTTGATCGGTACAGTTTCGTTGCTCTCCTTTTCGCCTGCCCTCAGTGCTCTCTTGATCGCATCGATGCCAGCCGGCGTATAGCATGTCAGTTCAATGTCCGCCCGAAGTTTGATGGGCTGGGGCGTGAGCCGTCGGGCGATCGTGCTCGTGAGTGTGGTAATGGTACCAGGTGTGGGTGGGTTGGCAAGCGAAGAGAACACTGTGTCCTGTTCGCTAAACACGCGAGTTGACGCTCGGCGTCAGTGCAGCGTGTAAGAATGGAATGAACGCACGTCAGGGCCAACTTGAACGCATCATATGGGTGTCCGTAGATCTTGCCGAGCGGCCAAGCAACCCGCTCGTACAAGTTTTCCAATCGAGCTTCTTCGGATGCCCCCCCTGGAGCGTCTTCAACCCCGGCAACTTCCTCGTCGGCAGCAGCTGGAGTTTTGGAGGCAACATGTCGCATGATTGAGGCGACTGCTTTCGATTTCATATATCGTTCTTCACACTTTGTAATATCCTCTGGAGAAACGCGACGTTTGGAGAGATCGATATAACCTAGGTATTGAACCGGAAAATGAGAATCGATTCGAGGTCAGCAGATACTTGCACTGTGCACGCGCTCGAACATGCCTTTTTCACGATCTACCCTGAGCACGACGACGACTTCGTTTCTTCCGACTCTGATTAATTTTTGGATTGACCTTATGCGTCTTCTAGATAGCTCGGAGAGTAGAATCATTCCCTCGATGTTGTCATATTCGAGCTGTTCTCGAGTTGTATCATGGGCGGATAATGCGTTTTCACTTGCAGCGCAAGACTCACTAGCTTCACATAGGCACCCATCTCTGCGATCTGACGAACCTGCACCATGACAAGTTCGTCTACCTCTGGATAGCGCTGTTCGTAGTATCGCATGTTGTCGGAGGATTCAAGTGACTTGGAGTACAAATGCCAGATCCGATTATCATACGATTATGTAATACACAGACACCGCTACTCTTCATCGTCTGATTCCCCGGACTGTGGTACTTCAAGTTCATCAGAGTCGGTCGGAGCGTGATTAGGATTGGGGACCAATAGGTCCTCCACACTTCCTGATGCAGCTGTATTGTCCTTGTACTTGCGCGACCGTTCATAACTGTCTTCGAGTTCGGCAAGAATCGCGTCCTGCATCGCAGAGACCTCATCGGCTGATTTGCATGTTTTATATTTCTGTAAATATGCACTGGAGGACATGTAAGCGGCAAGACACGGAAGAAAAGTGTTGTACTGACTTGTTGACCTTCCAAAATTCGTCTCCCCAGTTGAAGCCACTCAGAAGGGTCTCTGCATCCCGATCGAATCCAGTGATGGACAGAGCAGCTGCGAGCGCCTCCACGCAGTTGAGTCTCCAGGGCTTACCGTAATTCGTTGGGTTGGTGGCAAGGAGGTACGGCACTGGACAGTGGACGTTGATGAGGTCAGAGAAAGGCCGAGTGGCATTTATTTATTTACGTACGCAAACGCTCGCTTGGACTGGCTATCTTGGAAAAGGGGACCTCGGCTAGACGTGCCCACGAACACTCAACGACCGCGAGCCCGTCATTGGCGATGATGTCCCTGTCAGCGGGGCTCAGGACGCAGGAGGCATTGGGTCTCGGGGAATGGTGAACACGATCGAGCAGGGCCAGCCACACGCGGACGACTCACGAGACGACGATGCCACGGAAGCGGTGCCCGACTCTGAGTTGTCTGATGAGACCGAGTCTGGCGAGCTTCTTTCCAGAGCATCTGCGAGGGTCGCAGTGATCAAAATCCTTGCGGCGTGTCAGAAAATGCTGTAGTTTCATTGAATTCATACTCACCCACATTGCCAGCTTAACATCTGTTGATAATTTCGTGTCCTGCTCCTGGTGCTGGTCGCGCCGACGTCGGTCACGGTGGGTCATGATGATCGTTGCGACCCCCCACCTTCGCGACCCCTCCTCCTGCAAATTGAGCTAACCCTAACCAGACGACACGTGTTTTGCACGCGTGCATCAAACCCTAACCCGACAACACGTGTTTTGCGTCCCCACTGTCGTCCCCGTCCAGCACGTCGTCGTCCTCATCGTCCATGGCGACGAACAACGCACCCCCGCCCGGGATTCCAGAAGCGACGCGTCAGTCCACGCAGGCATGGCAGAGCGACCTCCTTGAGCTCTTCAACAACGCACAGGATCGCTTTCCGGACGTCGTATGGGACCTGCATCCAGACGACGATGACGACTCGGTAGAGGAAGTCTGGGGCCACAAAGGTCTGTGTATTTCCTCTCTCTCGTTTGTCTCGGATCTGACTTTCCCTCAGCGATCGTATATGCGCGTGCCCCGCCTTCTTTCCAGGCGCGCTACTTTTCATTCCGCCCACCGCCCATCTCGTCACCGACACCTTCGCCATCTCCAGCACCCGCACAGTCTTCGCTTTCCCTCGCTCTCACCCTCGACTATGCACGCAACTCTCGTTCCCCTTCTCCCTTCCGTTCCGCTTCCCCTTCGTCCATATCCCAAGGCCCCATTCTTCGAATCTCCCAGCAAATATCTCCCGCCCTCTTCTCTAACGAGCTGGAATATCTGTACACCGGAAAGGGTCTCGGAGAGGCTTTCGAATTTCTATTTGATACTTCCGAGTCACGCGATCTCGTCGACGCCGAGGAAAACCGTGTGGACAAAATGCGCAAGGACCTCGTTTACATGTGGCGTTCTCGTCTCTACTCAGACATCCGCATCTCCCTCACCGGCACTTTCTCTTCATCCAATCCAGAGCATACCACCGCAATCTTCTCTTCTCATCGCTTCATTCTCGTCTCTCGTTCCCCTTACTTCCGAGCCCAGCTTCTCACCTGGGGCCCCAAGGCACCCATCGTTGCCGGATCCTCCCCCCCAGGTGAACCCCTAACAGTCACCCTCCCCTCTCCACCATTCACCCCTGCATCCCTCCATTTCACCCTGGGTTACATCTACACGGGCACCCTCGTTTTCTCTCATCGAACATATGATTTAGATACCGCATTTGCAATTCTTCGATCAGCAGATTATCTCTCTCTAACTCAACTCCACAACGAGGTCCAAGCCCGCATCGTTTACGAGATGCTCCATGGCCTATATCATGCATTCCTCGAATTCGAAGAGTACGAACGCATCACCAGTGCCAAGTGGGGCATCGGTGGTTGTCGATGCCGCCAGTGTGCCCGCAGAGTTCCACGTGTGCTCGAATTCGCGCTCGCGGACGACGTCAGCAACAACTACCTGGAACGTGGCGCACGTCGCGCTCTCGTCGGTCTCTTCGGAGAAGGCTGGTGTAATGCAGAATTCACCACTCTATCTCAGAAAATACGCGACAGCGTTGTCAAGGGTGTTGGCAAGCGCACCACACCAACCAACATATTTCCTCTGCTTTTCGCCGCTCAACACGCTATGAAGAAGCTGGATGCCGCAATCGATGCATGGGCTGACATTTCGAGGGAGATGGTCTCGGTGGCACAGAAAACGATCGACGAATGTCTTGTAAAGGAAAGCGAGGCATGCTTTGAGCAGGCTGAATGGGTGGATATGTTGGAAGGTGACGGGGCTGGGTTCGAAGACGGAGAAAGGGTAGGCTGGGTCATGGAGGCCCTAAAGAGGGGAATGAGTGAACGTTATGCTGCAATCGTCTATCAGGTGCGTCCGCTAACCCCATCGATTTCATAGCCGATCTTGATTAGTTCGTCGTTGCCACCAGACGCTCGTGTCCAGCATACTGCTCCGCCCGCATCTGACAGAAACGGACTCGACAATGCTTTCGCAGACTTCGCAGATCCGTGCGCAAGTGGAAGAGGCTCGTGTCGACTTGCTAAGGTGGATCCGGAAACGGTGGATGGGAGTCCGCCAGGAAGGCGGCTTTGACTCGCTCGAGGGATGGTCGATTAAAGAGATCTCGCAAGGTAAGCACACCGCGCAGTTTTCTGTTGGTATGATCTGATTGCGTCCCATCGGTCTATCGCCATCTTTCCAGAGATCGAAGTTCCCGTCGAAGATCTTATCTCTCCCGCACCACACCACACCCTCCGGAATCCTCATCTATCTCGCGCCCTCCGCCCATCCTTGATTCGAGGGTCCAGCGACGCAGACTCGGACACACTCTCAGTCCACTCCCTTCGCGCTTCCGTCCTGTCGCGCGCTGTCCCTAACTCAAAGTTCCATGGCCAGGGGAGGGATGGGAACTTCGCAAGTTCAGGGGGGTCGATTCGAAGCGTTGCGCGGAGTACAGCCACCCTCACTCCGATGGGCTCGACGAGAGTCCGCAACCACAGCACGGCGTCTCGCACGAATGACAGGCCCGACTCTAAGCTTACACCTGATTCCGCGAGCATCATGAGTGTACGATCCGGTACAACAGAAAAGGCTCGTGCTCACGGTCATGTCGTGGGACATCGAAAGTCACCATCGGCGCACACGGCTTCTACACGTTCAGCCAATGCAAATGATCGCGAATCGCGTATAACCGAAAGGGATGGAGAGGGGGAAGGGGACAATGACCATGACGGTGCTTCAACCCCGACTCGTCCAATCACGACCCGTTCAAACGGGCGACCTACTCTGTCCAAGATCATCACCAATAGCACCTCATCCATACGCTCCTCAGCCTCGACGTCAACTTCGATTTCTCACTCGTCATCTGCCAAGCATCCCGGTCTTTCCGTCCGGCCCCGACACTCCACCACTATGCGTTCCTCACACCACCCGTCCCATCATACTAATGGTCTATCTACTCTTCGTATCCCTTCGTCCACACCCCGTCCGAACTCCTCTCTTTCCTCCGCGATGTCCGATACCACTTTCCGCACCGCACAATCTGAACTCACACCCACTTCAGCTGGTTCTGGTGGCGCCCGATCCCGCAAAATTTCTGGTGGGTCCACGCTCTCGACCGTCAGCACACGAACCGTTGGAACGTCTGCAAAAAAGAGCACGACCACAAATGCAGGGGGGTCAGGACCAGGAGGCGTGTCAATGATCCGCGCCCGCGTTGCGTCAGGCGTTTCAATTGCCTCCACGCGAACCCCTGTGCGACATCATGACAAGGATGTCGCAAAAACCAGCCCCGCTTCGACGAAGAAACGGTCGCCGTCTGCAGGTCGCACGACGCCCGTCGCACATAAGAGGTCGATGGTAGGCAGGAATGTTGCCGAAAAGAACGGAAGTCAGAAGTCGTCACCTGTTCCATCCCCACGCATAGGTCGTGTGGAGATTGGGAAGGAACGGGGGCCAAAGACGGACACCGACAAGGAAAATACACCCTTCGTTCCGCCAGTTGATCTACCGGAGGCCGATGACGACACGGAAACAAACCTGCACACGGTCTACACTGCACCAGAATCACCGGAAAAAGGATCTGATCCCGTCATTACTCCCCCTCCCGGTGAATCGGATCCGATACCGGAGGACGTCCTCACTGGGCGGGAAAGTAGTGAAACGATCACGGCTGCCACTCAATCCCCCGTCAAGTCTTCACCCGAGCTTGCTCTCACCGAATCGACCCTCGCGTCGGCAGCTCTTCCGGGGGCCACGCTCGACATTGGTATTCCTTGCATCATCTCCTCTAAGCGGAAGCGATTCCGTGCGTTTGCCAGATACATCGGGGAAGTCGTTGGTGAACGAGGCCCATGGGTGGGCGTTGAAGTACCGATCGACACCTGGGTCGGCGACGTCAGCGATGGCCGTGCATGGTGCGACGGCTCCTGGGGCGGTGTTCGCTACTTTGACATTGGATGCAGCGGCTCTGAATGGGAGTTTAGTGCTAGCGAAGATAGTCGGGCCCCACGGCGGCGCAAGACTGACTGGAGCAGCGGCCCATCTACATTCAGGGGACCGGGGGGCACCAAGAGAGAAGGGGACCAATTGCATGTCAATCTGGACAGGATGAAGCGGATGCGGAGTGCGTCACCCGCCGCCAGCGACACGTCCTCATCGGAATCCATGGGGCTGTTTGTGAGACCGCAACAAGTGCTTTATGTGGTGGACGCTGTGGGCGCAGATCTCTGAAGCTATGCACCCCCCACCCATCGTGTTACATCTTTTTTTCCCGTCCTTTTTCTTCTTCTGACGACCAACACGATTTGCCATTTTCCTGTTCTTTTTATGTGGATAGCTGACGTGACCTTGCCATCATAACAATCCTTAATATTCCCTTGATTCCCGTCAGACTTGTTGCCGGAACTAATCTCTCGTATGACACAAAGAAATTCGTAATCGTCTTTCTGCTTCTCGTCCGCAGGCTCGTATTGCTGTCTTTGTCACTCTGTTCTTTGTGCTGAACTCTTTTCACACCACCAAGCTTGATGATACCACATTCGTTTGATTTTTCGGCTTTCTCGTTTGTTCTTTTTCTCTGTTTGCACACTCAACATAGCTGGATGAGGTTCGCGAGGCTGGAGGATGATTCACTTCTTGGGAATGAACAGGATGTTTCAAACTTTTTCTTTGCTCCATCTTTCGATGCCTTTCTGTGTGGGTATATATGCAATGCACTGGGTTTGCAAATGGGGCATCTATGGTGACTGCCCGCGATCTGTCTCGTCGATTCTTTCTGGACTTTGAATCTGTGGAGGTGCAGTGCACCGTGTTTGTACATACAACTTGAACGTTGAACATCGAATATACGAGTCTTCCAACAGAATTATCATATCATGGGTTTGTCATGGGTCTTGTTGAACACTATCTCTTGGTCCCTCGCGTAGAGATCGTCAGATGTCACACATCGGCCATCGAATGCATGACGTTCGTCCTATGTTTGTCGCAGTTTTTACTTAGGCCCAACATCTTATCATGGATACGTGTTCGTTTTTTGCGGCATACAACGATCCACCTGTTATCTATAACAACGTAGGGATGGATGGTTCATTTGGTTCCATACTGATCGACAAGGACAGTCTCCGTGATCTTCGCCTGAGCTGGATTTTGACACGATCGCACGGAGTGAGTACGACAGGGATGCACGAAGAGGAGTCCCAGACAACTCACCCTGCTCCTCGACTTGCTTTCGCTTGTGCGCATCCCACGCGTCCAACTTTTCGAGATAGGTCAATTGGATCTGATAGAAGGAAATAAAAAACACATACTCCTTTGGTCTCGACTAAGTGAGCAACAGCGGCAGCAGTGAGTCCACCGCTAGAAATATCAATGTTAGGCGACCGGTCAAAAGGTAATTGGGGATTGCTTACACGATCTCCACGGCCTTTGCGTGGCTAGCGGGCTTGCCATTCTTGGCGAGATGACTCTCGTAGGCCTTGATGGCCTAGAAAAGACGCAATGACACACAGCGTGAATGGGACACGTTTAAGTGGAGAACATGCACGAACCCCCCAGGTTATTGCACCGACGAGCGCATCGTGAGCGAGGCTACCATTGTGGTGCTGCATGAACACACCCGGTTAGAATCTATCAATCTGGGCTTGGACAAGGATCAAAGACGTACAACTTCGTCGTGTTGTTCCTTGAAAGCGTCCAAACCCATTTCGGATAGTGTGTTCGGATAGAGGGAGAAAGGATGTGTAGATGCGATCACCGAGGGCCAAAGGTTAGCTTTATATACCTCTCCCGAGGGTTACCGCCTAGCAACCCGAATAGGTGGCCCCCCTCTACGCCGTTTCATTCTTGTCTGACCACGCTTCGAGACCCCGCTCGCAATGTGATTTCGGCTAAGACATTGATAACCACGATGGTTGAACGTTAAACCTGGACAGATCAGCTGAGCCCTCAGCCTGTCTACTTTGGCAGTTTCAAATAGGTTCTATTCTTGTCAACTAAGTGCGCCCGAGACGGAACTCAGCGCCGGAGCGATTGGGAGCAACTCCCTGCTGCGGAGGTTATGTAGAGAAATGAGTACTGAGTCGTCAGACGGACTGGATGGAACGAAACAGACCTATGTTGATTTTTGTGGTCTGACGATTCAACCGATCGAAAGTGGGAGGGAGAACTCCGACACGACACGGAAAAGCTGGGCTACATGCCAGTCTGCGCTTGCTGGCATGTCCAGGCTATTGCGAACTGAACGTCGTCATAGTCAGACAAGGCAGTGAAGTGCACTGCCTACGCTCCACGGAAACCTTCGAATGACCAAGGTCTTTCACATGAAATCGATAACAGATGTTTCACGTCAAATTCACCGAGGGGGGTGCTTCGAGTGGGGAACGGCAACCCCACCGTCTAAATATATAATGTCGACCAATATGTAAGCCGTAAATCAATCTTTGGACTACAGTTCATTGTACTTACACTAGTTTTGTACTTGTTGCAGAGGTAAGGGTAAAGTAGGGAGCAACAGTACCTTGAAATTAGGCTACAAAAAAGATAAGGTAGGCAATAAAATGAAGTGTAAGTACGATACGTACTCACTTGATTCAAAATTTCATCTACTCCGAGTCGTCACAAGCCTGGCAGGTCTGACTAGTCTCTGCATAGCGCTGAGGCCCGAGGCCCGAGGGCTCACCAATCCTCCGGTAATCAATTGCCCACCTAGGCCGGGCTGGTAGACTTGTAACCCCATTTTATTTGACTTGCAGAATCAGATATGGCTATCAGGAAATCCGGCTGCCTTCAAGTGCTAGTCGATTCATTCCTCGGAGGAGGCTGCCAATAACCATTGCGGGCAAAAGTTACGTAATTTCGCAAATTTCAAAACCCTAAATCATTTAGGGGCTAATTTATGCCAGTGTCGTTGGGTGTTGCTTCAAGCTTCAAGGGTGGGCTGAAGTTCTCTCCGGACAGTAACTACATCTACACACGACTGATTTCCCAACTTACGACTGGCAATTCCAACTCTCACAACTCACATGGAGCTCCGGAGTCGGGGACTCGGCGTGGCAGCGCCGCTACGATCGTCGCCACAATATAAATTGCGACACTCATCAAAACTCATTCCGAAACATTGTCAAGACCCATTTGATGCTGATAGGCCTTCTAATAGTCTTCACCGAAGCTCACGTCCGTAAATATCACAAGACAGGACACGATAAGCCAGTTGAATGATCCGATCCAAAATTTACTCTCAGTTTGGTATGTCGTTGACCGGAATGCAGAGACTTCTCTGGCCGATGACTGCGTCAAGTATTATGCAACCATGCGTGTAGCAATCTATCTGTAAGCAGTGGGCGGATGAGTACTTTATCAACTAACTTCCCCATCATGTGAGCTCCCATACGCGGCACTGACTGCCCACTGGAAGCACGTTCGGCGCTGGGGTTCGCTCTCCATCCAAAACTTCAAATATTCAACGCTGACCCTAACACTTTCGCACTTTCCAGAGACCACCATGGATGAAGAAAAACCATTCCCCGAGATACGATCTCCCTCTGGGTCCTCCGCTCCTCCCTTGGCCACCCCTGAGGAGGAGACGCGCCTTGTCAGAAAGATTGACCTGCGAATCTTACCCATCACTTGTCTTCTCTACCTCTTTGCCTGTAAGCGTGATTCCTATATGCGTGCCTTTTACCCTCTCCTCATAATACTTCGCATTTACATAGATCTGGATAGAAGTAATTTTGGAAATGCCCGTCTACAGGGACTTCCTCAAGAAACCCTGAGTGGTGATCCTACAGGCATCCTCTTCAGTTGGGTCAACTCGGCGTTTTACGTTTCATATGTGAGCCTGGTTCTCCACCTTTGCTTTCTTGTACAGATATTTGCCCCATCTCAAACTGTTATTAATTGCGAGCGTCCATTCCCTCAACATTTGTACAATCAGATCCTTTTCCAGGTCCCTGGAACCGTGTGTTCCAAGCTCGTCCTGCCGTCCTATTGGATGGCGGCAACTGCTATAGGATGGGGGATCTGTTCCACTTTGACGGTGAGCTCAACTCACTAGGTTTCTGGTTACTCAATTTCTCATAAATTCCAACCCGTAGGCATCTGCTTTCAATTTCGGAGGACTTATTTGCGGCCGGCTCGGCCTCGGAGTTTTTGAAGCTGGATTTGGTCCAGTGATTCCTCTTTATTTCTGTGCGTAGAGTCTCTTGTCTTCTCTCGCTCGATCTTTCAATCAAATTGCGCTCACTACTTTCCCGCCGACACAGCGTTCTTTTATACGAGGGCTGAACTTGGTCTTCGTATGGGATACTGGTTTGGCTTTGCAGCCGTTGCAGGTGCTTTTGGTGGACTGATCGCCTTTGGCGTCCAACACATTCACTATGGGTCCCCTCTAAAGACCTCCAGTGGTAGCGGTGGCGAATCAGATTGGCGAATTCTATTCTTTATCGAGGTATGTAACAGATTATCTAAAGATATGTACTAATTAATTAATGCTGTTTTGTTGACCATGTAGGGTGTTCCTGCGATCTTCCTCGGCGTCACTGCATTGCTTGTTCTGCCCGACCGGCCAGAATCGACAAGATTATTTTCAGAGAGAGAGCGAGAGATAGCCTTTGAGCGCGGTTCGAGGGGAGCTAAGGCTGATATTGGAGCTGTCATCAACAAAGGTGAGTAACTCACTTGCGGATTCAGCTGTTTGTTGCAACCATGGTAGTTATCTGATCATGTCCTGTAGCACACGTCTTTGCAGCATTTACTGATTGGCGTATTTACGCTGGCGGCGTGATCTCTTTTGGTCTCAATTGTGCATTGGCGAGTATCTCCGCATTCCTTCCCACAATCATCAAGACTTTTGGCTATAGTGAGCCTTCCTCTTTTCATCTCATTGGTGGAATGAAGCTTGACAGATCCATTCAGCCAATGCACTCGCCCAGCTCCTCACTGTCCCTCCATATGCGGTCGCTGCAATCGTTCTTTGTGGCGCTGCTTACTTCACCGATCGCTTCCAAACCCGCGGACTCGTCATCGCCAGTTCATGTTTCCTTGGCGCGATGGGATACCTGATCTTATTGCTCGTACCGATCAATCCACATGCGAAATACTTTGCAGTGTTTTGCATCGCCAGTGGCATATACACGTCCATGGGCATCTCCATTGCGTGGTTCGCACATAACCTCGGTTCTGAATCCAAACGGGCCACTGGCATACCCATGTTTATGGCTATAGGTCAAGGCGGATCGATCCTAGGCACCAATCTCTACCCGACTGTCGACGGTCCGCGGTACATGTAAGTGGTCAGGATTGTGTATTCAAGTGATTCATGAATTCAACGGATCCGTAGCCGTGGTTTTAGCACCCTGTGCGCTCTGAATGCACTTGGTGGTGTGCTCGCCGCGATCCTTTACATGTCATACAAGTGGGACAACACCCGACGAGATGCATTATATGGTCATCCAGATCCGAATGCGCCCGTGGACACGAGCGAGCTGGCTGACAAGGTGAGCGTAATGATGTGAAGACGCAACATCGGTGTTGATATTGGATTCTTAGACGCCTGGGTTCAGGTACATCCCATGATCTGTGGGCCTGATGATACCCAAATGGATGCTCAGACGTTGCGACACGATTGTACAGCAGTTTTCAGACCGGCTGGCGGCAGAGACGAACTCATTCAAGTTCATAGAGAATGCAATTTTGAGCCGACTTTAGAGTTACCGTTCCACGTAGCGAGATGAATCATGATTTTGAGAGTGAGGGATGTTTTAGCGCGTGCTTCTAGCCCTCCGGATCCGGATCCACTGTCGCCGTAGTGTCTGACAAAGAGAATATCCCCCTGCAACGACTCTGCCTTGTCCGGGACATGTATTTCTCCGACCCGATCCCTATCCACAGAACGCGTAGCCAACCAGATCCGCCTCCGCGCCGTGTGGTTGGTGGGAAATGGCAGTGTCGTGGTCGTCTTCGACGCACACGAAGCATACCTCCAAAAAGCTATGGAGGCAATATGATATATTAGCGCATCCGATCTCGCCGTGGCCCATCTATATATATCGTGCAACGAAACCAAACGGGAGAGTCTGTTAACTTTATCGGGTCCGATTCAGATTCGCAGTGGGCGATCTCTCACAATTTGCAGCGCTCACTGGCAGTGTGTGGTTACTTGATGGTTAAAACATTAAACGGTTACTGTCGAGTACATTGATCAATTGCGCGTGTAGATAGCATTATATTCAATGATCACCGCATCAGCACATAGATACAAGTCACTTTCTGGGGAGCAATGCACAAATCCAGCGAAAGGATAAGGGGGTGTGGGACCATCTAGCTGTTCTGGTTTGTGTCAAGTAGCCAGAGGATCCTCGAATGCATATATTTGGGCTCCAGGAGCACCATAAATACCTCGCAGGATGATCCGGAATGGATCAACATCAGTAAAGACTGTCCAATGTCCTCCCTACTGATACTTAGACGAAACACACCGTCACTATTGCGCGTATCAACCAGTGTTTCTGGTATTATACTGCCCTCTTCCGCATCAGACCATCGCACACACTGCACGTTGACGAAAACAAAGGTATCGGCCGATCAACTGAGCTTGGCACTGAGAAAGGATCGGGCATCGGGCCGGTTAAATGACCTACCATTTGATCACGGGCCTCGGTAAGTTTGCACGTGTACATGCACTTACTTTGCAAGGGTTGATTAAGATTCTGGGCCCCGTCCGATTCTGAGGGAGAAGGCCAGCTGGTTGGGGTTCCATGGGTGTACTGGAATGACAAGACTAGCAACTTTGACAACAACCATGACGAGAACGGCCAAGTTTACTTTCCGGATCTTGGCAGGTGTGGTTGCGCCACACATACCCATATCCGAGATCAGCGGAGTGCTAGCACTGATATGGGTTGGTTGCATTATGCGTGGATTCGGGAAGCTGTCCCGGTCCAAGCGAAAACAAAAGCTCAAAGTATGATGTGTATTGGGTGTGGAGTTGTGTGGACCTGTCGGGGTCAGTGTGACAATGCACGTCATGCATGATCTGATCCCTGCAAGACAACTGGCAACGAGACGCTTTTTTGATCGTGTGCCAGCCTGCCAGGTTGCTGCCAGGCGTGGCGGTAGAACCGGGCTGAACTAAAGACCACGCTCTATTTCCGCGTCCCTGCACAAAGCTAAACTGCTCGTCTAGTTTGATCAATACACCGCTACCCATCAAAACGCATCAAGCAGTGAGCACTGCCAGAGCGCTGATTGTTCGTAGTGCCAGATTTCAAGGAGTAGCGTGACTGCAGTACCCGTGACTACGGTCGGTTAGTAACATGAAACGAAAACACGTGATTGCTATTATAATTGAGTCAGACTTAGAGCCGACAACTCCACATTCTCCTTTACATAAAAAGCCCACTGATCGTGCTTTCAAGCTCCAAACGTTCCTTCTGCTTCCTCCCCTTTGCATGGGCTGATTTCTCATTCCTTCGCGCATCATCCTGCGACTGCTAACCTGCTTAACTATCTACTGAACACAGCAATCCTGGCACCCTACGCCCTCGCGGACGCATGTCCTTCCGTCCAGTGTCCTCTTCTCGCTTTCGATAATCCACCTCGAACAACTTAGTATCGAAACATTCTTGCGCACTGATTCTACCGATCCTCTCAACATCATGAGTGCAACATTCCGGATCTCATCCGCGCTTTGGGATAAGATACACCACTTCGCATCCTTTCCTCAGACTGGAGGTGAGTCAGTGTTTCGTTCTCTCTACTCTTTCCCTTGTGCCCTGTGCCCTGTGTTCCGTTTTGTCCTCGGAAGGACGTGTTTAGCTCCCTTCTACACGTCACCGTCGGGAGTCCGAGGTTTTCCGTGGACATCAGCTCCACCGTCAATGGGAAAATCCGAGGTTGGGATGTTCTTCGCGAACGATGTGGCCAACAGGGTCCTTATTTTGAAACGTGGCAATCTCTATCGTCTTGCTTGTTTGATTTGATCACTTTCATTTGATGCTGATCAAGGGCTACATGCTACAGTGTCACTCCAGCAAATGGTTCTCTTTGGGCAACACCCCAGTCAAGGCACTCTTCTGAAAGCCGGTCAGTTTTTAGCTGGTAAGTTGCCTATGATGCATGGTATATGTGAATTGTCTCACCGATGCACGTTTGTGATTAGAGGAACTTCCAGTTCGCCTTGCCCACCGCGTCAAAGAGCTTGACGAACTTCCGTACAACTTGAGCGAAATGCCCTCCATACGTAAAGTTAAGAACTGGTATGCGCAGAGTTTTGAGGTGGGTTTTCCTGCATTTGATTCTTTTCACTCGCTCCTGTGAAACTTTCTTACCAACCTGACTCGAACCTGACATATGTATTAACATCTCCTTTCTATTTGGCAGGAATTGATTAACTTTCCACCCCTTTCCCTATCCCCTGCTGCTCGCCAGTCACTATTTGCCCGTTCCGACAAGGAAAACATGAATATATATCTTCCGCAGAGCGTTCCCAATCCTTCTCTTATCACATCTTACCTTGACGGGGATGATCCTGCCGGCGGCTTGGCGTACGGTGAAAAGGAAGGCGTCGTGCACGGGAGCAAAGCCAGAAATGGAAACTACAGCAAAAAGGGTAACGCAAATGGTGGTGGGAATAGTAATAACGGAGTGTGTGGGCTTCGAAATGGGAACGTCAAGCTGCGCGTCCCGGTTGAACGAAGGTCGGCCACTTTCCTTGCTCCACTGGCATCTTCGTTGCTGATCTTCCCACGATCCTGTACAGGTATTATGCCCAAGCCCCTTCCCATGCGTATCCACCTGAAGTCCACGACCACAATTCTCGATTCACCAAGGCGCTGGATGCCATTAAGCGCAGGCATGATCCCACAGTGACTACTGTCGCACAGGGTGTTCTGGAGTGGCAGAGGGCAAAGGGTGTCAAATCTGGTATGGGAGTGGGATTACCCGCTTATGGAAGCAGCGGAGGTGAAGTGCAGGCTTGGCTGGACAGGTTTTATATGTCGCGTATCGGGATACGCTTTTTAATTGGGCAACGTGAGTTCTTTACTCCGCGGATTTTGTTCGCGTAGCTGACTCGTTCAAAGATATTGCCTTGAATACTCAACAACCGCACAAGGATTTCGTGGGTAGTATTTGCACACACGCTGTGAGTTCCGACCTTCTATCCTGTTGTCTCGGAATGGCATTCTCATTAACATGACTTTCGATAGAATGTGCATGACATTCTACAGGAGGCTATCGAGAACGCCAAGTTTGTCTGTGAAGAACATTATGCGGTGTTCCGAGGACCTGCCGTTCAACTCATCTGTCCCTCCGATCTGACATTCCCTTATGTTCCGGGACATTTGTCCCATATTGTTTTCGAATTGCTGAAGAATTCGCTGAGAGCCGTCGTGGAGAGGTTTGGGCCAGATTACGAAGACTCGAGCAGCGGTGGATACCCTCCAATCAAAGTGATCGTGGTTGAGGGGAGTGAGGATATCACGATCAAGATCTCGGATGAAGGGGGTGGCATTCCGAGGAGCGCCATCCCGCTTATCTGGACGTACATGTACACGACCATGGCGGGCCAAAGCATTGCTCAGGACTTCCAGGTAAGATATCTTTGACGTTATGGTTTCGTAGGGAGATAAACTGACCATCTTGTGACAGGCGAGTGATTTTCAGGCGCCCATGGCAGGTTTCGGATATGGTCTACCTCTCTCTCGACTGGTACGTTGCTCCCTTCTTCTGCTCACATGTTTGATCTCATCGTTTTGTAGTACGCTAGATATTTTGGTGGCGATTTACGCCTAATTTCGATGGATGGTTTTGGCACGGATGTGTACATCCATCTGAACAAGCTCTCGAGTAGTCGAGAGCCGTTACCTTGACAGGCCGGTACTGTGGAAATGGATGCAAGCATGTATTTTTGTATATGTATGTTTCTGTTCGACACATGTTCGACATTGGTGTATTACGTAAAACTTTGACTCCATTTTTATTTGGATTTGTTTGGGCGGACTGTCAAACGCAGTGCGGCGCGGTTTGGTATGAATGCAAGCAAGTAGCTCAAGCTGATTGGCTTTGCGACATGGACTCGCCAAAACGTGCTGGATCGCCTTCTTCCTCGGAGACGAAACGTATAAAGCTTACAGTTCCGCTAGGCCAGCAATCTCAAGGCGCCTCCCCAGTCGACCCAGAAAATGCACCCGGAAAGCGCGCAGAACTCGACCCCATCCAAGGCGGTGAAATTGGCAACATACCAAACGACCAAGAGGGCGGGGGAGGAGGCACGAGTGGAGAAGGTGCCGTTGGAGAGGTACGCGTGCTGAAGGAGGGCGAGGGGGAAGAGGACGCAGGCGACGTGTCTATGGGTGAGGTCGCCGATGAAGACGCCGAGTCGGGCGACGAGGGCGACGAAGAAGACCCTGCCCAGCTCGAAGCGACGCGGCAGAAACTCGAGGAACAAGCCCGAAAATACCTCGCAGCGCAGACTCACGACGTCATCATCCCTTCTTACTCGGCTTGGTTCGACATGTCTACCGTCCACCCCGTGGAGCGCCGTGCGCTCCCAGAGTTCTTCAACTCGAGAAATCGGTCTAAGACCCCTTCCATTTACAAAGAATACCGCGACTTTATGATTAACACCTACCGCCTTCGACCAACGGAGTACTTGACCGTGACCGCCTGCAGACGGAACCTGGCTGGAGACGTCTGTGCCATTATGCGCGTTCACGCGTTCCTGGAGCAATGGGGACTCATCAACTATCAGGTGCGAGTGTTTGCAGTTTGGATGTCTTATATGTGCCAACCCATCGACTTCCCAAGATTGATCCAGAACAAAGACCGGCCGCACTCGTACCCCCATTCACAGGTCATTTCCGTGTCATTCTCGACACGCCTCGCGGTCTCCAGTCTCTCCATCCCGGAACACGCCCTACTGGCACCCACCCCACCGCCAATGGCGTCCCAAAAAACCAAATGGTATCCTCAGCGCTCGGCGCTACATCCGGAGCCCCAGGCTCTATGATCACCTCCGCTTCCCTCGAACTTCGCAATTCCATCTATCAAACCACCTCCAAAGCCTCTCGAGAACTCAAACCCGCCGAAGCCAAAACCCTCGCAAACGGTATCTCCTCCAACGCGAAAGGAAACATGTCGTACCAATGTGACACCTGCGGGACCGACTGTACCGCACTACGATACCACAGTCTGAAAGTTAAGGACTTTGAGCTCTGTGCACCGTGTTACCTCGACGGGCGGTTCCCCTCAACCATGTTCAGCGGTGACTTTGTCAAGCTGACCGCTGCACCGCCTGGTATCGGCCATGGTGCAGATGAAGAATGGACAGACCAAGAAGTGCTGTTGCTCCTGGAAGGGATAGAAATGTATGATGATGACTGGACCGCAATTGAGGACCACGTCGGGACGCGCACCGCACAACAATGTATACGCAAATTCCTCTCACTACCGATCGAAGACCCCTACATCGCAGCCGAAGGAGACCAAGGGCCGCTCCGATACGGGAAGATTCCCTTTGAACAGGCGGATAATCCTGTGATGAGCGTGGTAGCGTTCTTGGCTGGCGTGGTTAACCCCGCAGCTGCCGCCGAGGCAGCCAAGACGGCGATGCATGTACTCTCCGAAGGTGGTGCGCCAAACGAAAACGAAGGCGACAATCATGGGGACCACAAGGAGGTTCTGGACGGCGAAAAAATCGAGGGGAAGAATGCGATGCAACAAGACGTTGCAGGGACATCGTCTATGCTACCAAACGGCGAACCGTCGTCCAAGAATGCTTCACCCGGACAGCAAACCAGCGACATGGTGGTGGACCAGCCTGCGGTGGCGACTAGGGGTCCAAAAATGCCTCACTCCCAGGTAGCGCGCGCTGCAGGACTCGCGCTCAAATCGTCGGCACGTGCCGCTGCAGCGCTCGCAGATTCAGAGGATTCGACGATTCGAAGCACGCTTGTGTCGTTGATCAAGCTGACGTTGACCAAACTCGAGCTGAAGATGACCGCATTCGAGGAACTAGAAGAGCTTCTCGAGGAAGAACGAAAGGGTCTCGAGAGCACCCGCATGGCACTCGTCAACGAGCGGGTGAACCTCAAACGAATGTTGGATGGGGTCAGAACTGAGCTTGGCAAGAACACGAATCTCGGTACAACAGGTCAGGGTACGCCGGTGAGCGAAGTGCCATCGGGGACTCCGATTGAAGGGGACGCGGGGCCGGTGGGCGATGGCAGTTTTGTTCAGCTGGGTTGAAGTGAGAAAGATGGAGAACGTGCTATGGTTATTCTGTGCTATTGCCATCTGTTGTTTGCTTACTCGCGGTGCTCTTCTCTACTACACGCTTTGTGTACACAAGCTGCTTCGAACCGTCTACTTCAGAATTTAGACTAATTTTGGCGGCCGATATCGCTTGCCTCGAGTTCGTGTCATCGTTGTGTTCCAAAGGCTTGTCCAGTGCAGTAGTGACATGTAATCCTCAGCTGCATGTACATATGCCACAACACAATCATCAAATTATCTCCTCTATTCGTTGATGTACTGCTTGGATGCAGCAGGTATAAGTTGACTAGTGTCCTAATTCCATGGTATGTTCATCGAAAAACCGCCTTGCAAGTTCGTTCGCCACCTCCTCGTCCAATTCAAGTCCTTCCTTTAGATTCTTCGCAACAACCTCATGCTTCAGAGACTTCTTCTGACTGAGCAATAGTAGATCCATCGCATGTCTCCCCGCGGAAGTAAACCATTGATTCTGGTCAGATGGGCAATACTCCTTTGGTGTGGTCCCCACGAAATCTACAAGAAGCTGCTGGACCGCCTCCATAGACTCTTTATACTTTTTCTGGTGCTCCTTATCCTCGCCTTGCAATACAGTGACGCAGGCGTGATTGCTGAAGGACATGGCTCGAATCTCTGGGTCGGATCTGTGCTTGTCCCACCAATCTTCCATCCGCTTTGTCTTCCCGAGCCCGGTGACAACGAGCATCCTGGGAACCTGCTTATCACAGATGTGGTTGCAGAAAAGGCGGTAGTTGCTGTTCATGGCCCCCGTAACGCCGCTCCCGACCATGCACAGTATCACGAGATGGATGCCCCCGGCTTCCTTGGCTAGTTGAACGAGTCGGTATATGTGTTGGACGGCGGAGTGGTAGGTCTCGAGGTCAATGAATGGGTCCCGGGGGCCGATGACGTAGAATATGCGAATAGGCTTCGATTGGAGGGTGGTATCGATAGGCGTGACAGACATGGGTTCACGTTCGTAGTCTGTGAGAGGCTTGATGACAACCGCGCCGGCGATCAGGTTGATCACCCTCCCCACGGCGACGCCTGGCTCACCGCAAACGATGACGTTGGTGGTTTTGAGTCCAGGAGGATGCCGCGGTAGCCGATCGATGCGTTGGGCTTCGGTAGGTTCGGTAGGTTCGGAGTCGGGATCGCTGGATGGTAATTGTTTTGGCTGATCGTCAGAGAGATGCTCTCCGTGTCGACAGACCACGGCAATGCTCCGCAAGACGAAGCCATCCAAATTTTCATCACTCAGCCGCTCCAAGCTCCCTGGAACACCTTCCAGGTCTTTTTCTTGTTCCTCTTCCTCTCCTTCTCCTTCTACCTCATCGGGTTTAAAGTGCACGCGAGTATACTTCCATGGCTCAATCCTGTAGAGATAGATGACGAGTGGACGCTGGATCCGATTATCCTCAGGAGGGTCGAAACTGCATCGCAGAACTGCCTTCCAGATTTTCTCCTTCACATGCTTGATAGGGAGGTTGATGCGCACCACGTTGTTAGTGATGGAAAAGTGCGAGTTATAGCTATCATCTCTGATGGCATCCACATAGTGCTTGCGGAAGTCGGATTCGGATATTTCGTAGGATTTCAGGTACTGGGATGGAGAAAAAGCGAGAAGTCCAGTAGTGTTCATCAACTCGAAAGGAGGGCTGGAAGTGTCATCGACCGGCTCGGTAGACGAATCGGGAACTGGACCAGACGCCGGAGGTGCGTCTGCCATTTCGACGTCTTCTGGCTCGGGGGCAGTGACAGTGTGATACCAAGAAAAGAGGGTTTGGTCAGGGGAATTTGTAACAAGAGTGTGTTGCAAGTGTTCGAACGCAACGTCGTCTATCCCATAAGTAGGGACCATGTGGACGCCGAGTACACCCAGTAATGAGTATGCCCTGTCCTCGATCTTTGTCGTTTCCCGTTTAGCCGCCCAGAACATTCTTTGAGAGACAGTTACTTCTTGAGGAATCTTGGCATACCGGAGGATCTCTGCACTGATCCCCGTACGGTCTGCGATGGGGTCTACTAGGTCCTCCCGGGTACCGATGAAACGCCAGTCTTTCGTGAAAAACTTGAGGTGCTGTGGTGCGATCAACTCTTGTAAAGTCCAACCCCGCGTGAACCAGTCGCTCTCGGTAAATTTGGAAGGGTCGCTGACGTCGTGGAGGTAGACATAGCAGACTTCTGACTTCTGATACCACTTGTACATCGAATTGATAGCCTCGCCGAGTTCGGTGCTGTTGCTCTTGTCGATGCAACAGGTATCCAGCCAAACGTATTCGATTCCGTCCTGCGACGCCAGCGCGCAAGAACCTTGTATCTTCTCGAATCCCTTTCCCTTGCTTCGAGTGCGTGCTTGATCACCGATGTCCTCGAAAAGGACCTCTTCTGTATCAGGGCCCCATCGATGTGATACGATAGCGTAGCGAGGTGGATGTCGCTGGTGCAACAGCTCTAATTGCATCGACCTGGAATTGAGAAGACGCATGGTCCTGCATAGACTGTCTGGACGATGAGCGTGGAACTCATAAAGACCCGAAACCCACCTTCAACGAAATGATTCGTCTCGTCTTCTGACAAAGTCTATCGGTTGGTAGGGGTTAACACTGACGGATAGGCTAGTAAGATACATCGGGATAGAGAGGGGGGGTAGGACATGCCTCGATCTGATTGGGATGGATGTGTAGAGACGAGCACAAGGACAGACTTGAACACGAGGCAGGCGGGCGCTTACTTGTGGCCCATTGCCGTTAGAAACACCGTATATTCCTTTTTCAAACTTGTTGGCTAGGAGGCTATATTTATGAGACGATAGGCACCTGTAAGTATGTATAAGCTGTAAATTCCGTAAGAGAGGCTGGCATGAGGGCAAAGTAAGAGTTCAAGTAGTACTCGCGTAGTAGTAAGTGTTACATACCACTACACACTTTGTCACACTCCTTCAAAAGATGCACCCGACCTTGGCTTGTCTGTCGAAAGCATCCCGGCGTGCTCTGACGCCCAAGCGAGGCAACAAAGACTTTTACAAAGGTGCGTTTCTTCTCAACCACCCCATCCCGTCGTCTCGCTCAGCCGAACTTTCGTAGGCACCCGCCAGGCCACGCTCCCGGGTGGTCACCGCACCGGTGCACCTGGTCGGTTCGTTATTGGCGGCACGTCCAAATACCGCCTCCTCGATGAAAAAGTGCGCGTCTTTGTGGGGCCCAACGCCGAGGAGATCTCCCAGAGCGAGGTACGTGCCCCGGGGAACGACTGTGCGGCAGACGGCTAAATCACTTGCTTCATTTCTTCGCTTTTGTCGGTCTGTCCATCAAAAACGTATGAATGCGAATGCGAATTGTGGATACCATCAGTTGAAACCATACGTACACGTCTCAACCAAGTTGACCAGTCAAGACCGCCGGGATGCTCAACTCCTCGTTCCTATTGCTCCAGGGACCAAGATAAAACAATGGAGACGAGATGCCGAAACAGCACTGATTGAAAAAGATTCGGAGACAGAACAGCAGTCGGGAACGAAGACCCGGGCATAAGCATACCAGCGAGACATGGATAAGGCTGTCGATAGATTTCGTGAGTGCTCTTTTTCTCTGTTATTGCCATCTGGACTGGCGCTGATTAACGATTCTTCCTGTGGAAAGTTATCTATATTCTATAGTAGCTTTGACTTTACTCCATGACGTCTTATTTTTTGGGCATCCTACTACCACCCAAGACAATTACATCCACTGAGATGCAAGTGGAGCTTGTACGCTTACCCCAAGTGCCGCATGGTCCCTTTGCTTCTCAACCGATGCAGCTTCAAAATCGAACTCCTCGTGCTTAATTCAAGGAAAATGTCGACAACGCGTCGACACCGCACTGTATCATCAGGCTTCATTTCGCGTGCGATCCTGCCCGCAATTGAAATATTGAAGCACGTTGCAGTCGAACTTGATCGGCACACTATATTACGTGTTTGATGCCTGCGAACTGAATAAAGCACATACGCCATGCAGATTTAAAAATATCGAAGTCCATTTTCCGAAGTGGTCGCTGCCAGGGGCACGGGTGTCTGGCCTCCAACCGGAAGACTTGCAGCAAACAATATTTGTCATCTGAGCAGGTTCATTGAATACTGATATTGTCTCCTGGCCCGCAGCAGGTGGCTATGGTGGCTGCACTGGGTGGATGGATAGCCTTGTAATACAGTGATAGAGTAATGAGTCTGCCAAGGCAAGGCAACCCGCCTTTCAGGTTCTAGTCTGGCCGAGAGCGCCACGAGGCACCCCGTGATGGCATTGATGGGCCAATCAACCGGGTCGCCGCTGCCATCCGAATCACCTAGCGGGCTTCGCGCGTGTACAAGTCGCTCGAATTACTAAACTGGTCGCGTAACTTTTGCCACAAACATGCTCGAGTTTCGTATCCTACATAAAGATGCGCCGTAGAGATCCCGACGGGGATCATTGCAATGAGTCAGCATAAACAGTCGCGATTCTCCAATCGTGCGATCGACAAATCCTTCGTCGCAATCCTTGGCCGATTTGTCGTTATACAAGACATGGTGCAAGATTGATCACCTGTATCGGAGATCTGAAAGAATCGACGCGGAATATCTACCAGTCCATCCTCCTGGACATTCGGTGATCCGGGTGGGCAGGGAAGCGCCGGGGACATCGCATCACTGGCAAGCGACATTTGGCGAACGGATGCGGTGAAGCAGGAGGGTTAACAAGTATATTCAGTGACTCCAAAATATAGACAAGAACTCGGATAGCCTGTTCCGCCCTGAGGCCTGATATATGAGAGCCGAGGACCGTGAACGTGCCTTTTCCATGGGCCAATCAAAACCCACCAAGTATTCAGACAGAGATACTTCGTCTTGAGGCCCGAGGGACCAAAGCGAGAGATCTTCTGGCTCTCCACCCCGGCGCCCGCCACGACCGGACGGCCCAAGATTCCAAATGATGAAAAACGATGATGTTCCTTCTGGACCGATCTGAGTGTGTTCAAGATGATATCTATACGAAGCTCACCTGCTCTCAGAAGTATCGATATAATCGACTTGAGCGTTGTGGCGGTAAAGTGATTGTACGTAGAGCCGGGATTACAGAAGCATGCGGGACTACTTGGTCACCTTGAGAACCAAAAAAGACACCGAGTTTGCAGCTCTACGACTGACCGCCATGTTGACGATCTGTGGCGGATCGTCCCAAGGTCGCGGTATCCCCTTCCCGTAAGCCATTTCTGCGAAGACAACGGCACTTTGTCATAAGGATACTTACATTAAACAGACCACTACCTCTATCAAACTACGCATCGTTGGTGACCTTGAAAAGAGGAACAAGGTCTGACATGGGGCAGGCTAGTTTGAACAATGAGCGCTTGAGCCACAACAGGGATCATGAAGAACCCACTGAGACGGTGGGTTCTAAGACGCCACCTGATGGTAGATCCGCGTTCGATCCCCGACACGCCACTACAGGAAGAGGTGATACGGGCCGCAGTTCTCGTACGACAGTAAGTACCTCTGCCACAGATGTGGACGTACAAAAAAAACACACTTGAGGTAAGACTCTGACTGGTACGAGGCGAAGCCGTGAACATCGCTGCTAGGGCCCGACGGGTTGGACGGATGAATTAGAGGATACAAGTGCGTCCGTGACCTTCTCGGGCATCCGGAAGGCGTCGGCTGGTATTGTCACCGCTGCCTGCGCGTCTCCACGGAATGAGATCTATTGGCACAGGTGCGTCAACGCCGCCTGACAGCTTTTTAGACATACCTTGTGCGCGCTCCACCAGAATGAATGGACAATGCCAGAGCAGAGCTGCAAGACTGTCACTCGATCAGTTCATAACGCGGCCACACCTGGCTTGCTCAAACGCCAAGTGTCATATAACACGCCGAGTCTCGGCCAATCACAGCACCAACCGCC